>JBCAUG010444337.1:0-15797 GCA_038406175.1 Haplosyllis leylae
AATTTTAATTTATGAATCACAGTTTTCCCTGACTTTTCCCTGACTCACTTAAAATTCCCTGACTTTTTGACATTTTTCAAAATTCCCTGACTTTTCCCTGACTGGAAAAAGTTGTCTCATTTTTCCAGTTTTTCCAGTGCAGGTGGGAACCCTGCCACTATAACGTGATCTAAAAATGTGTTACGTGATCTATATAGTATTAAGGATTTTTTTCCTCTCTCGTAGTATCCACTAAGAACATACCATGAGGATATGCAACACAGGTGGCAATAGTCTTCGACGTAGCACCAGCAGCCATAAACTCCACGAAATCGAACATACTCCGCTGTTCTTCATAAATTTGTGTCCCTTTGTATTCTCTGAGTCTTGCTTTGATGGCTTCATATATTACAAAATGTATCACTGTTTCGGTAACTCCAAAGTATGAGGCAGAAATTCCCTTGTAGAAACCTCGTACGCCATGTTTATCATAGATCTGTTTCACACATTGTGCTGTGGTCAAACTGCCATTCCGTCTGAAAAAAAAATGTTTTAATTATTCTTCCGTTCCACCTGTCATTCTCTTTACTTTTCGCCAAACTATATTTTCTTGTCAGAAAAAGTTGTTTACAATTGGAGATTACACGAATAAGGACATATCCAAACAACTGATAAAATCAATTGTTCAATATCACACACAGTGATGTATAAATAACTGATCTTGGAACTTACTTTTGGTCCAGTTGCAACCGGGTTTTGACGAACCAAATGGGATTTGTAGCTGTTGAAGCGGTTATACCTGAATTGAATTGAATTAAGACAGTGATAATAACGTGAATAGACAGACGTATACATCACTTTAAGAGATGTCGACCCGTGTTTTAACTTTACAAAAGTAAGATTTAAATTATTGGCCCTTCATAATCTTAGGTGATTCTATAACACTTTCATATTTTTTTCATAATGCCCCATAGTACAAAACCATCTACCTGCGCTCATAGCTGAGAGAATGTGCACAATTGGCGTTTCGGGAATCATTCTCGAGTTCAAAAATTTCTTCGAATGGGCGTAAGTGAAGAAATAAATGGCTCTGAAAGGAATATGCAAATTAGATTAAAACCGCAAATGCATTTTTGTAGTTAAAGCCGTTATGCTTGTGACTGTCTTGTTCCTCTACGATTGCTACACTCCAATGAATCCAAGTCAACGACATTAGGTATTTGACGTCAATCTTAGGGAATTATTGTAGTCTTCTTTTTGTTATAATATATTTGACAAAACTACACAAAAGTTGTTTACCACACGAAATAGCCAAAGTCACTTGAACTCTTTTCAACAGTATTTGTTATGGGGCAGATAAAATCTGTGAAACAACAACTAATACTTGTCAGCCGATCTACGATTATTTGACGTCATTGCCAGGTTTTGTTTGTCTTAATTTTTATTGTGTCCAGAAATTAAAAAGAAAAGAACATTCAGCAAAAGACACTGGTCTCATGAAATCTTGAAACCAGAATATTATATGACATTATACTACAGATCTGGAGTAACTACAATTACCATCGTGATTATGCACACAAAAATCGACAAAATCAGCAAGAGTATTGATACTTGTTGCAATAAACTAATACTTTTTTTCAAAAAATTGCTATTTCCTAATATTCTCGAAAACTCTAACAATCATGCCGGAAATAGACTCGTAAACTAACTGCTCGTCATCGTCTGAAACTCAACACCTGTTTGTTTTTAACTCTCAAAATGCTCCTGAAGTCAGGTTGAAAATTTAAAAGATTTGAACTTGAAACAATAGACATATGTCATAATATCATATCTGTAAATGTCAGAAACATTTCTTGACACACAAGTCTTGATAATCATGAAAATTCTCTTCGTAAACAAATTTAAAATAATAGATTAGTATTTAAATTATTCTGTTCCACGTTTCAAGTTTAACTTTGTCCTATCAGAATAAGGATGCTACTTTGTAACGTTTATGACATTTTTTATTGCCTTACAAGTCTAATCGGTCAGTTAGTAATAATTTTCCTATCCACGGGATATTCACGTGCAAAATATCTCCTACAACTCGTATATGTGAGTGTTGTGACATACGTCTTTTCTCACAGATCACTTCTATCTGTCGTACGTCTTTTCAGATAGTGTTTGTCGTTTTGGTTTGATTCGTTTGCAGCGTTTCAAATTTCGAGTGTTATCAGTGTTGTGTTAATGCTAGCCTTTTGACATAAATTCATTGTATTCATTTAATTACCTTGAAACCAACTTTATGTAATTAATAAGCGTGAAAAGAGCCAAAATACGAAATTCTAAATACCTTGATGGTGCCACACCAATGAGGTTAGGTCCCAGTCCTTTGAAGAGTCCTCGAACACCTTCGTGCTCGATTATGTGCCTAAAATAAAGGGTGGAATGTGATACTGAGGACAATAGGACGAGGACAAAAATATTAAAATAAGATTCTGGTTCCTCTCTAGCAAGGACATGTCCTGATGCTAACTACTTATCAATCACAACATTGATGGACTTCTCGCATGGCGCTTCCTACCTGATACAGTAGTAGAGGTTAGTGGTCTGCTTGGGCTTGGCCATTACATCCCGTGGTACTGTATAGACTTGAGCTGAGGGACATGTCGAATAGTGTGCCTTTGGTTGGTACTGATAATTCTGAACTGCTCCTTCCCTGCCTGGAGTGTGAAAATTGGCTACAGAAGATTGTAGTCGTGTCTTGACCACTTCAAGGGGGCAAGTCGCGACTGCACCAACGGTTCCACCAACCCTGCAATTAGATCTAGATCTCTAGAAAAAGAAGATCTACAACAGGTGACATTGGACTTAGAACGTTTGGTGACCTTAAACACGTTCCATTATTTAATACATTCACGAATCTGTCGTGTTTAGGAAAACTAGTCTTGTTATAGATCTAGTGTAGACACATATTTGTCTTTTGACATCCATTGGTAGATTCAATGCCGAAACAGCCATTTCTCTCTCTAAATTTGTAGATCAGCCTTCCATCACGTGCACGTGTCCTGTGTTGTGCTTTCAAGCAACTGCAGGAACGCAGTTCGCAGACATCATTTTTACACACAAATTGCGATTTATTGATGAAGATTGGAACTTACCCTCCAGCTAACAAATGTGCTGATGTCCTGTCTTGACTCATTTCGCAAATAACAAAGGGTCTTCATCTATTTAACGCAAATATCCCCAATCTTGTTGATGCAACTCAATTCCAGATTTTCGTCCAACGAAAAGTAGGTCAACTAGATAAAACGTTGGATGTGATTGGTTGAATTTTCTACGGGCACCTGCTATTTGACAACCGGAAAACTACTTACATGTTTAACTCACGTGAACAAGGCAAACCTCATCAAGGTCACAACATTTACCACATCAATATATAAAAACTAAATCTATTTCATGTATTTTCTCATTTGTTGCGTGTTGACAAACTACGAAAAAGAATATGGGAAAGCTTCTTTTCCTCATATTTGCAGTTTCTTCTGGGATTTGAGGGTACAGAAGATGAAACCTAGAATTGAACTACATCCTCAAGAAATAGAAAAAGTCGCACTGTAAGATAAAAGAAAAAAAATGACAAAACAAAATATTATTTTCTGTTGAATTTTTTTTTTTGGACGACCTGTGTTTACAAGAGTTTCAAATGACGAATCACCCTGAACTTTGGTTCATCGTCTACATTTTTTCAATGAAAGTGCACATGTGATAGAAAATAGATAGTCATAAAGGAACGACGAAAAATGACTATTTCTGTCCACTTGCTTTTGAATGAAAATGTGCATTTATTCCATTTGTGCACATATGTAACCGCTGATAGATAATATTTTGTGTGCGTCGGCTTTGAAGTTTAGTGATGCAACGGAAGATTTACACTTTTGTTGTTAGTGTTTTTGGGTAATAATGAAAGACAATAATAATGCTACTATGTCAGTGTCACAGACGAAAGTTGGAAAGGCGAATACAAGAGATCCAGATGCAGGTTTATGTACCATTTCATGATTTGTGTTGTAAGATTTTTTCTGGAGTTAAGCACAGCAGGTCCTTTTCAGTCTCCGCAGGGGAACAGTCTGTGATGCGCACGACAGAACATCTCTGAAGCCTCAGATTTCTACAAGGGTTCTCTGAGCAAACTTTGAAAATGAACTTCTCTGAAGTTCCTCAAAGCTCTACAGGTGGTGGTGTGGGGGGGGGGGGTGTTCTCTGTCTGAGTGAACTTTGAACATGAACATCGGTTCTCTGAGCAAACTTTGACACCCTCCCGCTCCCCCCCCCTCCCATGTAAAACTCTGAGGAACTTCACCGATGTTGATCGTACTTGGCGACGGTCGGTCCACCGCGGTTCCACCGTGGCAAGACCACGGTGGACTGACGTCGCCAAGTACGATCGTTCATGTTCAAAATTCACTCAGAGAACCAGCACACCCCCATCCAGTAAACCTATTTGCAGAAATTAAACTGTACACCTAAAGGTTACCATCTCAATGTTTGTAGAGTGAGGTTTGTTCAGTGGTTTGATTCATTTTATTGCCGTAAAGCAGCAATGTTGTAAATGTCATAAAATTACAAAAATCCATTATTATTTTTGGTGGCTCGTTAGAGTCACCTTAGTGGTTGAGTCGGGGTGTCCCTTAACATCTTGGGGCAGAGCGGAGATGAGCCTTTGGCAGTTTTATGAAAATCGGGCCTACTTTAACCTGCAGTCATTGGTTAGAATTTGTTTACACAGAATGCTGCCATGACATAATTTTGTATGTGCCACCAATTGGGTCAACGACGCAATCGGGGTTTTCACGATACACGTTTTCGTGATGATCCATAGGTCCTGGGTTCAATCCCGACTGGGGCAATTTTTGACGAAATTTTGTTTGCCCTTCCCTGTGTAAAGATCTGTCAGATAATCTGACAGAAACGCGTATCGTGAAAAACTCAATAGTCATTTTTAATTTTATTTACAGTTTCTCAATGTTCTATGTCGTGGTAGTAATACTAGAGAGTTCCACAAATATTTAGTGGCTTTTTGTATTAAATATATCACCTTTAGGAAAGTTTCATAAATGCTTAATAACTTTTAGTATTTCAAATGAACCACAATGCAATGTTTTTCTTAGTATTTCTAGTGAAAAGGATTATTTTTATCATCTCCCATTATCTCTCAATTTTGAACCATTACCGTTTGTCAAAATGGCTTCAATCTTATTTGTATTAACTAATACAAAAAGTAGAGGTTACAGTTTTCTTTCAATTTACTGATTGGTTTGAACTTTAAAGCGGAGAAACTCAGAGCTAGCACTGAACTTATTTAAAAAATGTTTTTTTTTTCTAAATTTCAGACAATAGTGCCAATTTGGGGGAAGCATTGGATTGATTGTTCACTTGGTCAATCTAGTTTTTCACGATACTCGTTTCTGTCAGATTATCTGACAGATCCTTACACGGGGAAGAGCAAAAACAAAAATTCGTCAACAATTGCCCCCAGTCGGGATTGAACCCATGACCTCTGGATCATCATGCCAATGCTCTACCAACTGAGCTAAGTCAACATTCATTTGCCAGCCTGAATCTTCATGGCCTTTATAAAGGCATGCTCTAGTGATTCTAGAAATGACCAAAGTCCACAATGTGAAGTGGTGCATGAAACAAACTTAAGAAATCTTCTGGCCAACATATACCAGGCTAGCACAGTCAGTAGAGCATTAGAGTGATGACAAATTTTTTTTTGCTCTTCCCTGTGTAGCGATCTGTCAGATAATCTGACAGAAATGCGTTTCGTGAAAAACCCGAATGGATTTATTCACAGTTGTTCTCACCTGAACTAGAACTTTTAGTCTTTCTACATAAGACTCTTCAGTCGTCAGCAGTTCATTGCAGATGTAGTGAATTCGGTCTCTGGGCTAAAGATTTATATTATACGTGTGTTAAAAAGTTTTCATCTCAAGTGTTCCAAGTCAAGCAAATTCTGAACTTAACAAATTCTAGTTTTTAATACGTTGAGCCAATTTCAGTTTCCATTTACTTTTACTTGGCAAGGATGAGGCAGAAGCTGAAAGCCACCGAATTGACCAATCTAAATTACTTTTCAATATCGTGAAGTTGACCAATTAGCATTCTACCACATCATCACCAAATACCATCTTCAGTTTTGGATACTCACCTTTTGGTCTTCATTGGCGTCGAAGTAGTCGACGTCATCTTCATCACTGAGATCACTTCCCGCGTCGTGCCAACTGTCGTCACTTCCGTTCTCGCTGTCTGTAGACTTCAGATGATCTAGGGTGGAACTGAAAAACTCCCACGCATCTGCGGCTGCCTTGCCTACAAATCCAACACCTCTAGCTAAATCCACGCCAAGTGACGTGGCTGCAAAACCAATCGCTTGCAAAGAGTCATCCAGGGAAGTATTAATGTCGTTTCTGGTAGTTGTTTCTTTGTTAGAAATATTTTCCTCATTAAATGGTTCATGGCTATTACTTATCCTTTCATGAGTTAATTCTTTAGAAACATGACAATTTGTTTTTTGAATAGACCTTGCTCTTGATTCGGTGCTCAACTTATTTGTTTGATTTGTTGTTTCATCCCAGATTTTCAATTTCTCTCGTTTGGAATTGTTTTCAAGACCTTCAATTCTTTTATCAAGGTCTGATATGGTAGACTGAGCAGATGAAGAAAATGTGCTTGTCGGTTCGCCGATGCAACAAGTAGTTTCACTTGTTATATCCTTTCTATCACTGTCAGGACTGTTGTCTAAACTGACATAGCTACTGTCTGAATTGTTTCCTGAACTGAGACTGTTTTGAGATCCGTGTCTCGGCATATTGGGCATTGTTCTACTCTTCATAATAGACGCGTGACGTTCTTCTGCAGACAAAGAAAACTGACGTTGTATGGAACCAGGATCCGACTGCTGTGCGCTGTATTTTTTGCGCACATTTTTGCGAAAATTTCCGGTGCGTGTCAAGCCTCTGTTTTTCATTTCCAGTGGAAAAAGATCGTTCTCTGGAACATTTTCCTCGTCATCCATAATTTTGTATTTTGTGACACGGACTGCAAATAAAAAATCACTATGATATATGCTTTGAATTCTAAGAACCAGACTGTGTGGCGTATTCTCTTGAAAGGCGCACATTTTCAATGCGGCCATGCTCCTGTGCGACATGTTGTGATCAACAACATGTTTTAAATAAAATTCCTCGAGTTTCAAAAATAGGTTGCGGAGAAATCCCTTTGTAAAATCCAATTAATCACATTACATTCATTTTATATAATACAATTTTATCTATAATATGAATCATGGATAATTTTTGACTTTGAATATTAGTGACTAGATCTACAATTTCATTACATTTTGGACGTTCTTTATTGCAAAGACCAACTAGTAAGCTCAAAATCAGTGTTTCAGTATTGAATCAAACTTATTTGTATCAATGAATCATAAAACGACAGATAGTTACGTTGCGCAAACAATTGACAACCAGTTGATATAAGTTACGTAGGAGTGAGTTCATGTTTACATTAGATAGTAAACTATCTGAAAGGTTTTGCTCTGAAAATTTATTCATTTTCAGACGTATGTAACAGGTTGATACTGACCCCAGTGGGTGTCCAAGCTTTGTCTGTACAGTTTTCGATTGAAGCTGTTATTGCATACCCAATATTGAATGATTATGACAAGTGGGCTCCCCTTGTGAGTACATGTACCAATCATGCACTAATTGCATTCCCTTATGTCAGGCTTCCCCTGAAATATCTAATCAGTGTTCTCCCATCACATGCACAGTCCCACTGACCAATCAGAGTCAAGAATGATGAGTACTACAAGTGTGAGTGGTATTCATAACTGACACCACCTGGCTCATAAATGCAATGTGTGGCCCAAATGAGATGAGAGTGTTACTAATCTGAGACAGTCATGTCCAATGCCTTGTATAACCATTATTTGTGCTAAATGGTTACAGCTCTTGTAAGGGCTCCCTGAGTTTCTGGGGACTACTTTTCCTAGTAGCCTTGATACCCTGGTCCAGAGTATATAAGCAAGGAGCACTTCCTAGAAAGTAGGACCTCCATAGAACTACCAGACTGTCAAGGTGCCAAAAAGCAAATGGCAAGAACTTCTTGGGTAATTGGTGGGAGCCCTCGACCCCTCCTGCCTAGGACAAGCTGAAAGTACTCTAAATCGGCTGTTTTGGCCAATCTAGCCATTCGGGTAATACTTTCAGTCCCTGGAAGGCAGGAGGAGCCCAAGACTCCACCATATCAACCTGTAACTTAATACTCAGTAGGAACCAAGTGACCATTTAACAAGTAACAGTAAAGGTCTATTTGTGTTATTGCCTGCATTTGTGTGTTGAATTTGTTAGTTAGTGATTACCTTTCTATTTCAGAGTTTCTTAGCTGTTACTCCAAGCTGTTAACCTATTGTATTCATCTAGTGTGTATTTGAACTGTATTGTCTATATGGTGAACTATGACTGAATCAATCTGTTTGCCTTTCTGTGACACTGTGGATGCCTATTATTTCCTGCAAGTGGACTCCCCTTCACTGTAACTCATTTCACTAGTTTTTGGAGTATAAATAAAGGCTGTATAGAAGCTGTGCATTTGTATTCTTCTTAGTGCAAGCAACTCATTGGAAGTGCTGATTATCCACAGTCCTGACTAGATACTGGTGCCTAGCATGGGTGCCCCCTCTCCACAACATTATAGCCATCAACTCCTTCCACTCTTTGGTCCCAGTGGACGAACTACAACCCATAAACATCTGCTGTCACCCACTGAGATAAGAACCTGAATGCTCCTGTGTTGACCAGTTGGTGCCTAATTTTAGGAACCTTATTAAAGAGTAATATTGGTGACACATAATTAGTTACAGTGCGGTATTCCTGTGGCACAGTGCTATTACTGTTCTTTTAAAATCATAAAAAACAAGATTTCAATTGCACAAGTCATTTTCGCCACAGACGAACGTCAGATCCAATTATACGTCCGCACAATCCCTTGTGGAATTGGTTTGTATTAAAACAATGATAAATTTAGCATCTTCTCATTCGAAGATTCGACAGAGTTCGTTCGTCACACATACTTTGCTGGTCCACAAAAATAAGAGACACCAAAACAAATCTGTCAAATCACTGATATTTTTTACGCTTTACATCTGCGTCATGGAACAAAGTTGAAACATAATACTTACAAAAAAATGACGAAGAAAACATTTTAGAAAATGATTCAGAAATCCACCCTTGTCTAAAATGATTCGATTTCACGTCAGAATCAACGAATGTACATCATAAGTCATGATTCATTTAATTTTGAATTCATAGAAAAAGTTCCAATACGTATGATTGTGAAAGAATGATAATGAAATTGGAAATCTCCAGAATTGGTGACAATGAGAACAACTCCCAAAACAAACAAAAACAACTCATGTTAGCGACCATTTGTCGCAACCATCTGGGGTTACGGTTGCCAATAGAAACAGGTGCCTGGATGCCAAATGCTAAGTAACCAGTGTGTACACCAACCAAAAGTATAAGGTATAAGACAGTCCTTCTCAATACAGAATATTCGTAAACGAAATATCACTGTAAAACAAGATGAAAGAGCTAAAATAAGAACTTTTAAAATTTGTCATTACACCGGCAAACATGACAATCAGTCTGCATTTTTTACGTGGTACCATTGTTCAGAATTTATGTCAGGCACACGTCTATTTACAGGTGTACGCTCTGGTTGCAATATCTGGGGGATGTGTGACCAGTGACTACTCATCACAAGGTAACAGTTGGACGCTAATCCAATTGGGTCATTGTTCAAGGATCCGAGTCACGACAAAAAATCCTGAAAAATTTGTGGAAAGTGCATGTGCTTATTTTTGATATTCACACACAACACATTGCAAAAGTGCTGCAAGTACGTAACAAAGTGTCCTCTGGCAGCTTTCCACACTGAAAAGAAGTAAAATCTCCTCTACTCATTAACGATTGAATATTATCAAAATGCAGGATTTGTAAAACTAAATGAACTTACCTTTATTAAGAACGAAGATAATTTTTCATCTGAGAGTTAAACATTTAATAAGACTGAATAAGATTAGGTCAATAAGACTCAACGATAACGCATTGTTGATAAACCCAACTGAACTTTCACTGATAAATCAATTTTTATTGGCAGTCTGTTTACACTGTCCTATAAAATAAACATTTCAGTTCTATCTTTCTTTTCTGTCACACTGCTGCTAAATACCCAAAGTGTTATAGAATGAGGAAAATTGATTGTAAATCAGAAATACCAATCCTGTCTATTTCTAATTTCAAATTATAGCTAGTCAAATGTCAGGAATTATTTGAGTGACTCCACATTTGGGTCGTGATGTGTTACTATCTCATGGACTTGCTTTCAGCTACTTCACGGTTGACAGTGTACTAAGTGACCCGATGAGGACAGAACAAAGATCTAATGGCGACACCGTGGCAAAATTATTTTGCGACCAATGGAACCGAACTGGAACGAAACTCTCATTGAATCCATTGAACTGAGCGAATTCGGGGAATCTGATAAATCACTAAAGCATGAATTTAGGTTACTTTAAAGATCCTCTCTGTTAATTATGTCTTCTTGGTGCACACTGGTCTCTCTTACACAAAAGATATTTTTGGCAAATTCCATGGAAAAGCTGTTGATCCTACAGAATTTAAATTTATTGAGGAAAAAACTCGTTTTTCTCTTATCCTTACTTTTGGTACCGTAAAAAAAGTTATTACATTTTATATCAATATCATTTCAGTACTGACAGTGGGGACATTTATTGCAACTTTTATGGAAACAACTAAGTCAATGCTAAACTAATGTTAGTATGCATTACATATAGTGTTGCCAGGTAACAGGGACCCTCCAGACAGTTGTAAGTGCAAAAAGGTCACAGTATAGAACAAAAATGTAGAGTAAAAATTGGTGGAATGAAAAGTGATGGGGACCCCAAGTGTAAGTGCAAAAAGGTCATCACAGAATAAAAATGTGGAATAAAAAGCCGAATGAAAATCTGAGGCATAAAAAGTGGTAGGGACTCTCATCTGTAAGTGCAACAAGGTCACAGTGGATTAAAAAAGCAGAATAAAAAGTGGTGGGGAGACCCTAAGTGTAAGTGCAAAAAGGTCACAGTGGAATAAAAAGCAGAATAAAAATGAGCAGAATTAAAAGCAGAATAAAAATTGGCAGAATAAAAAATGAGCAGAATTAAAAACTGGTAGAATAAAAAGTGGCAGAAGATCCTCAAGAGTAATTGCAAGAAGGTCATAGTGAAATAAAAATTGGCAGAATAAAGGGTCGTGGGGACCTTCAAGTGTAAGTGCAAAAGGTCACAGCGGAATAAAAAAAGTGGAATAAAAATTAGCAGAATAAAAATTGGTGGAATAAAAAGTAGTAGGGACCCTCATGTGTAAGTGCAAATATGTCACAGTGGAATCAAAAATTAGTGGAATAAAAAGCACACATACACTACTCAGAGTAAATTCTTTGATTATTATTTTTACTGGGTTGACTGAAATTTCTGAGGAAATGTGCTGCAAAATCTGTGAGGAAGTACAGAGTCATGTTCCACCAAATGGAGAACATGGAATTTTCCCTCTACTTCCAGAAGAGCAGCTCTAAGTTACAACGTTACATCTCAGAAGTTTCGATAAACTGTACTGGAGTGAGGTAGAACACAATAAGTAAAAGTGGGAGCGCTTCCCCTCAACTTCCATGTGAATGGAAGAATTTGCATTATTTCTATTTTGCCGTTTTAACATGTTGACACGATGGTGTACAAACACAGGCAAATGATTTTCAATTTGAATCTCGTGAGTTTTTAATGAAAAATTTTATCTTGTAACTGAGAGTAGGAGAAATTTACATCTGTATCTGAACATAGACTTATTTTCTATCCATTGTAAGAAATATCCGAACGTATTGTACTCTTTTTGGAAAAAAGTATCAATCGAGTCTCTTGTACGCCAAGACTTTCTTTTTCAACGCGGAAAAATAAAACTAACATGCACTGATCAGCTGTGCAGATTTATTGACCGACGTAACACAATCACTCTTTACCAAATCCTTTGAAGTAAAAAGGCCTTTCACATCCTGGTGAAATGGATCCTGACACACCGGTTATATGCTTCAGATTCATATTCAGATTTTAAAAGCGTCCTATTCCCAAAATTTCAATTGAACTTCAATCCAAATATCTTTCAACTAAACGTCTCTGTGATGGAGTGCAAACAAAAATCCTAAACAAGAACTGGAACAAATTAAGTAACAATGTTGATTATTTGAAATAAGTGCACGAAGGCGACGGAACAAAAGAAATAGAGGGCCTTCGTGGACCTTAGGTGGCCTCATGGATCTTAACAGAGGGCCTTAGCGGGTCTTGGGGAGTCTTAATAGGGCGCATTAGTGGGTCCTAGGGCGTCTTAACAGAGGGCTTTAGTGGGCCTTAGCAGAGGGCCTCAGAGGGTCTTAACAGAGGGCCTTAGCAGGTCTTGGGAGTCTTAACAAAGGGCATTAGCAGGTCTTAGGGGGTCTTAACAGAGGGCCTTAGTGGGCCTCAGCAGAGGGCCTTAGAGGGTCTTAACAGAGGGCCTTAGTGGGTCTTAGGGGTCTCAACAGAGGGCCTTAGTGGGTCTTTGGGGGTTCTTAAAAGAGAGCCTAGGCAGGCGCATAATTTTTCACTAAAACTGCTCTATTGCCTTTGATATTGATCGAAAAGGCTTGGTAAAGGTACAAATCAGCTCAGAAGGTCATTGCACAGCCTAAGCAGATCTTAACAGAAGGGTCTTAGGTCATCTCAACAGAGGACCTTAGTAGGTCTTAACAGAGGGCCTTAGCAGGTCTTAGGGGGTCTTAACAGAGGGCCTTAGGGGATCTTAAGAAAGGTTAATTTTTCTCTAGGTAGATCCACCTTAGACACAAAATCTTAGATTCTGAGACTTCTACTGGACCAAATTTGACATATTATACCTTGCTTGAATGTTCTTGACCTGTAGATTCTGAAAATGACATCAGTTAGGTGTAAGGGGTAACAACAGGAGTTAAACCCTAAAAATTCCCCCAAGGTTAGAATCTAACTGTTAACTAGATCTAGATCTATTTTATTCTTGAAGGTGTTAGAATTAACTTGCCTTTTGTGATAATATCCAATAATATATTATATATATTTGAAAAAAATCTATACAAATAGATCTGTGTAAATATGTCTTCAAAATGCAATGTCATTCTATGACATCGTTACGTCAGAGTGAAGAAGACGTCACATTGCCAAGGAACGAGTCAGCTGTTGTGTTTTCAAATATTAATTTATGTTATATATACAGTGACTGAGTCAAAGTTCCTTACCATCCGAAATGAGAACCGGTCTTTGGAAGGCTAGATTTTTTCTTCCCTTTATTAGGTAATGTAAGATCAAAACGTGCGATACCTCTCATCAAAAGGCAGGCTAGTTGCTTCAGAAATTATTTGCTTGTTTTAACTCAACTCTTGTCAAAATTTTTGGAACAACGGAGTTAAAAAGTTAGATGTTAGATGCGATTCAGTAAAAACTGAAAATTAGTCATTTTCTGTGTGTCGTTTATCCCTCTTACAACAGGATATGACGAACGCCAAAGGCGCTGCCAGGACTTGCAAACCTCCAAAAAGTAGAATCGGAATGTTGACATCTCCAAAAAAGTCCAACAGTAAACCTGAAATGATATACATGATTTTTTGTTATTTTTTAATGGATTGAATTACATTTAAATTATTAGAAATGCAGGCAAGGTCCCATGGATTGGTTTAAAATTTCACATTCTAGATGTTTCGCAGGGTTGTCAAATCTGTTTTATAAAATAATCTTATTGAGCCTTTCTTGTTCCGACTTTGATATATTGATAACCAGTAGACCAAAACTAACACTCTTCAGACAACTTTTGATACTACTTCTGTGAAAAAAACGGACCAACAAAAGTTATTTAGATTCTAAATAATATACCAGCGAACAGATTTGCCAGTCATTTGTTACGCCAAGGAAAACTAATTACAGGTTGGACACGATTAATTCGAAGTGATTCGCCGGCGAGGTTTTCCTTCGAATTAAACAGAAATTTGGATTAAATTATGTGCTGTAATTCAAAGTTTTAAAGAAAATTCAAATTAGGATTTACTTCGATTTAATACTTCGAATTAGGATTAACTTTGAATTAATCTTTGGATTAGTGCTCACTTCAGTTTAACTGTTTGAATTAGACTCAGACCTACTTTGAATTACGAAATGAAGCCACAACATAGCGTTCTTTTATGTAATTATGGTTCTTGCTAATATGAGACCATGTGTTGTATCAACTCCTTTGACAGAACAACTGTACAAATAAATCAAATGTGTCAGTTTGCACAAATGCCTTCGACATTGTCTCAGTCTCCTCTATCATTTTATACTATAATGCTGAAGCAGTCAATGTAAATGAAGGGATATGTGTATTTAGAGTGGGTGCAGGTAGTCCGAGACTTTTTGGGACCCCCCCACAGTTTTTCTCTATGTTATTATTATAATTCAATATCATTACATATCAACTGTTTGCAAGGTCCCTTAGCTAAAATACGTGGATATTTATTGATATCATTACTTACTTAGAACCTGTAGGCCTTTGAAAATTCGGCCAAAAAGTCTCGCTTGAAACGTGTGCAGGTACTCCGAGACAGGGGTTGCAGGTAGTCCGAGACAAGAATTAAAACTGCAATATCTCAACAAATAATAACTTTATTTACATGCAATATAAATATTATTGTATGGTATATCAATGCCTAAAAGGCAACACTCAGCTACTAATTTAGCAGCAATCAATCTTTCTGCAATCGGGCAAAGAAGTCCTAAGTCTCGCTTGATACGTTTGTCTCGCTTGACTACAGTTTTGGATTTGCTTTAATAGCTTTCTTCGAGCGAGACCTTCCTGTTGTTGTGCCCTTATTTTGTTTCTTTTCCTCAGCCTTTGCTTTTTTAACTGCTTCAACCTTAATGTTATTGAGTTTAGCTTCATTAGCAGTCTTTTCTTTTTTTCTTTTATCAGCTTCCTCAATGAATTTCATAGACCTCTCTCCAGTCAAATGATACTCAGGTGCAGTTGCGGGGGCTCTCCTTTTCTTTGGTTGTGGCTTTGAGAAGTCTTCCTTTGGCAATCTGATAAGGTCCCTTACTCTTACAACTATAAAAAATGGAATACAACCAGCCTTGTATACTTGTATTTATTTTCGTTTTATTTCTCGCTTGATCCGTCTCGCTTGAACCGTTTACAAAATAGCACCAAAATCAACAATAATCACATAATAATCAATAAATGCAACTGTAAAAGTCCTGAACAGTGCCTGCACCATCAACACAATAAACCTCTTCAAATAATCTCCTCAATCTGGCTCTGAATTCTACCTTTGTTCTTAGTAATTATCCTCTTCTTTTCACTGTCTTGTTTATCCTTCTCATGTTGTTCTTTAAAGGACATTCCATGCTTCTGCATTAAAGGACCAACTACAGTAGCTACATCCTCAGTTACATCCTTCAGGTTGGGGTCTAAAACGAGATATTTAGCAATTTTGAGTCATTTATTGCAAGCGAGACTTTTCGGTGGAAAATTTGCCCCGACAAGCGAGACTTTTCAGTTACCTGTTCCTGTCGGCTCTATGGTGATGGGTTTTACTGCTGGCTCCTTCGTGGTGTTCCCTACAGTTGCCTGCAGGTCTGTGATCTGTACCACTGGATCCTGGACCACCTGGTTGAGAGCTCTAAG
>JBCAUG010444559.1:0-15795 GCA_038406175.1 Haplosyllis leylae
ACATGGCTTCATTTCTTTATTCAAAGTAGGTCTGAGTCTAATTCAAAGTGTTAACTCGAAGGAAGCCACAATTCAAAACAATAATTCGAAGTAAATCCTAAATCAAAGTCTCAAATCAAATTTATTTCTAATCTGAAGTTTTGTACATAATTCAATTTACAGTGTATAATGTGGTTTGAATTTCCACTTAATTCGAAGTAAAACCTTGCCGACGAAAGACTTCGATTTAACCGTGCCCAACCTATAACTATTTGGCCTCCTTGGATCTAAAATTCTGTTCTGTGGACATAGGAACAGCCGAACAGACAGATATATTTGTGTTTTAAATACATAATAGCCACGCCTCACCCACATTTTGAGAGATGATATCACCTTGTCAACAGACAAATGAGACGAAATAGTTTCAATGTCAGTCCAAAATGTCAGCCCTTTTTCCGAATTCTTAACAGATGGACAGACATTTTAATTCCTTATAGTTTTACAATACTTACACAAATTGTAAGAACCGCAACCCGTGAAAAAATCTTTGTATATTAGAGTGCTTGGATAAAATTAAAAATTGAGAAACTAAGAACCAATTGCTAAGTTAGTCTGACAAAAGTCAAATTTTAACTGTCCTCACTAAACAAAAGTGAAAAATTGATTGGTTGTAGACTATATCATTTCTATTCCTTTTTGAATTTAAGTCTGCCTTGGTACAAGAGCGTGAGATAGAACTGACCACCTTAAACAATGAAATCAGAAAACTTCGAGAAACAAAGGACAAAAAATAAAAGAAATGGAAGAAGAGAAACAACGCCTTGAGACAGCTGCGAAGCATTCTGATCAACAACTGGCAGCGTTGACAGCTGAAAAGGTTAGATAATAAGGTTTTTAACACCGCATTCAAATTTTTTTCTTATTATGAATGTTGGCATCAAAAGCAGAAAAGTAGCCTCCAGCGAGGATAGAACTTGGGACCCCTATCATTCTAGCCTGATGCTCTCCTGCCTGAATTAATTTGACACAACTTGTTCAACGAAACCTTTCAAGATATCAATTGTTCACAATGCAAAAGTCCAAAATTTGTGCACTAAAGAAAGACAAATTAAATATCACGAAATTAGCACTTTACAAGTGTTAGACAGGAATATCAGAGGCTCTCAGTCCTTTTTTAGCTATGTAATCCTTTAATGTCACCATTGACAAATTTGCGCATTTTGGTAAAAGTCACTCTACAAATGTCTGTAGAAATGAAAACCGCTACAACTGTGTGTGATTATCATTCGAGTTTTTCAGCTTTTCGTCAGTTAAATTGCTCGAATTAAAATACATAATTTTGAAATACTGATAAAGAATATGGATTTGTGTTACATTTTTAAAACAAAAATGTCGATTGCCTGGCTAGTTTAAAACGTATGAAACATTTCAGTTTTGTCGTGATAACAGGAAACCCTGTATCTGTATCTGCGAACCCCTTTAAAATTTTTTTTTAAAATATAGTTTGCAATGGTAGAAGAATATGATAAGGAACTGAAGAGATTGAAAGGGGAATTCAAACAGCTGCACGAGGAGAAAGAAACCCTGGAGAAAGCTGCGAAGAATTCTGCCGAACAAATGGAATCATTGAAAACTGAAATGGTTAGTGTAAGGTTTTCATTTTGTTTTGATGCAAGCGGTCAAAAAGTAATATTATTTAAGTTGTTATGGAACAGCGTTCTGTTTTAGTGGCGGTCATTCCTGACACACAGAGACCATTCAGGCTATCGAATCTTTTCACAGCTGTGATCTTTTTAAAGAAATATACCAGTCCAAACTGAACAGCTTTGCGAATCAAATGTGGTTTTTTTTGTGCTGAAGAATTTACTGTTGATACTTTTTCTAGACCAAACATCAAGCGGAGATCCACAAAATTAGACCTGAGAAAGACAAGATTGAAAAACAGAAAGACGTTGAACAAGAGAGAGTGAGAAAATTGGACGAGGAGTTGAAGAATTTTAATCAGGAATTACTAACTATGAAGGAAGACAAGGTGAGTATTCCGCTGAAACACTGAAAGTTTTAAAAGAAAGTTAAGGTATTTGAGTTTTCCCTAAATGCTGGGATTGAATTGACTGAACTGAGTGACAAAACAAATTAAAAATTAAAAAAGGATTGCTGTACTCGAACCCACTATCTCCTGTGTAAAGATCTGTTTACACCGAGCGATTGCGTGAATGTGAGCATGAGCGAGAGTGACATCACTAGCAATGGTTTCTATTTATTTATAGAATTCAGACCAAGCAATAGCGCGAGCGTTGCCACTAGTGCTGCTGCTCCAAAATGGGTCCAGAACCCATTTGATTTTTTACCGCTAGCGAGACCCAGTGATACCGATCATGCTATCGCTTGGTCTGAATGAGACCTTGGAGACAGAGACTCTACCACTGTACCACAGACACACTTAACAGAGAAGACATTTAAATTGATTCTAATTCATGTTTCAGTGATTTATTAGATTCTCTGAATTTGCTGAATTCAGTGAACTTGATGAAAATTCTGCTCTATTTAGGGAAAACCCCATTGTCAATTTAATTTTTCCTTGTTGCAGTCGAGTCGAATTGCTCAAAAGGGGTTATCAAAATTATCGAGTCATCCCTAAATTATCCAAAGTTTGCTGTGTTAGTAAATGTGGAAGAGCAATGTACATTCAGCAAAAAGTGCCTCCAATGGCGATAGAACCCAAGATTTATCAGACAAGGAAATGAAAGGAATCATAAACGTCCATTGTGAACTTTGAAAAAGAAGGCCCTCTACCATTATCTGTAAGAACAATCAATGCAATTGCAATGGAGCTCATTCGGGCATGACAGCTCAATGCTGCCATCAGTCACACATTTGTACTGAAAATTTGATTCCAATTTGATTGTGTTAACTCTAATGCCTTGCTGAATGAGGTAAACAGACATGTGTTGGATAAAGATCTTTGAACTAAGCTGTGTTTCTGCACTTTTTTACTCGGATCATTTCTTGAACCGATAGAGCAAGACTTTATAAAGATGACAAAAGGTTCTGACTGACAACCAAATGTTAAATTAACTCAGTCAGCAAGACATTAGAGTAAACACCAAGAGGTCCTGGGTCTAGCCAGCCACATTGGAGATATTTTTGCTGAATATTTTTTCTTTTGCCTTGTAAGTCATTGTTGGTACCAGCTTTGTATAATTTAGAGAAAACTCTTGTGTGTTTAATTGTGCAGTCTACGGAGTAACACCAATGTTGACTTGTGCAGTCGGTCACTTTAGCCTTTGTCCAATTTCCGAAAAATTCAAATGCCAATATTGGAAGTATTTAAACAATTAATTTTAACTAAAATATTGTGTTGAAATTAAATTTAAATTGAATTTTATTCAAGTATCTATGCTGTTTTTCAAGGCTAAATACGAAAAATACTATGAGGAAGAAATCAGGCTGAAGGAAGCGGAGCAGGAAAGAGCTAGAAAGCTTGAAAGTGAGCTTAAACTTGATGATGAGGAAATAGAAAGCCTTAAAATTGAGAAGGTAGTATTTTTCAAGTTAGTAAAATTGATCCTAAATTTTTCAACCAGTGATCTGCTTGTAAACTTTGATGCCTATTTACAAAATCCACAACATTAAAAGGGATATTAACTTTTTCCTCGGATGTATTTTACAATAATTTCTAGTAATCTGGTTTCGGTATGAAAAGGTCCGCCATTTTAATCAAATGTGTCATTGAAATATGAGGAAATAATATTCTCATGTAACCTTAGCTCATAACCGAATCTTTCAAAATGAATACCAAATCACTGTCTAAATTGAAGAAAACATTGTGTCAATGATTTGTTATATCTTATAAATTTCATGCTATCTTTTAATATTAATATAAGGCTGCCATAGTACAAGATTATGAAGATGAAATAAGAAAGATTCGAGAAGCTGAGAACCAGAAAATAAAAGATTTAGAAGAGGATAAACAAGCCCTTGAGGATGCAGTAAAGTGTTCTAATCAGGCATTGAAAGTCTTAACTACTGAACAGGTGCGTGAGGTAGATCTACTTTACTTTACCCGGGCTTCTATTTACAGGAGATGTTAAATTTACAGGAAATTGTCCACTAAAACGCAAGAAATCGAGAAAAGTTTGGAATGATGGATGGCGCTTTAAATCCGTCACTGTGAACACTGATAACATGGTTAACTATTTAATGCATTTTAAATTTGAACTTTAAATTCACAATAACCTTGTGACAGACTTTTTCTGTCGGATGAGATAAAATTCATACAAATTTATCTCCCCTGCTTTTGAATCGGATATTATCTAAAAGAAAATCAAAATCATTTTGACAAAAACAAAAACATGGAGGAGGCGATCTTCGGACCTCAAGCGTTGTTTGTTGCACGAATCATTCTGGTTTATCCGTTTTAAAAATGTATGCTACATTTCATTTGTCAAATTATTTTGCCAGCTGTATTTGCAGAAATGAAATTTAAGTGCTAATTAGTACCGGTATATTGACGATTTTTGCACGAATATCTATTTCCATATTGACACAAGTACATAACTTATACCTATATTTGTTTTAAAAAATTGATAAATTTAACTAACCAAAAACGGAGAAACTGAACCGCTGCATTTACAACAGGTTTTGTTGTTTACTAATTTCCAGACAAAAACTGAAGATCAGAACCGAGACGCAGAAAAAATTCGACAACATCGATGACCAAATTATAAAGATGACGAAAAAATTCATCAGCGAGAAGGTATGTCCTTACTTTACTTGTTTCTATGTATGTTTTCTAGAAATAAGAACATGTTCATCTGTTTTTCAGCGCTTAACAACACTAACAGTGGGACGACACCCTTAAACTCAAGGTGTCGTTTCAATCGAGTTTTTCTGTAATTCTTTATTTTTTGCCAACTCCTGGCAGAATACTGCCAGCATTGACATTCAATGGGTTTCGACCATTCATTGTTTTGCATAATTCATCATGTCCTGCTAAGTCCTGGCATGATCCTGCAAGAATTTTGCAGGAAATGATGAATTATGCAAAAAACTAGAATGAATGTCAGGATTTGGCAGAAAATGACGGTTTCAGAAAAACTTGCTTTCATGTTTGTCATGATTTTCTACTGACCATGTACAGTACGATTAAAGGTAATGTTTTAAGTGTAAACATGCAAGAGCATGGCTAACCGCACTATGGCATTCAAAACCATGTCTGAGCCAAAAACATTGATCCAAGTCCTTCCTGGATTGAAACTGGTATCAACAAGATGTAACAAAACAAGAGACAAATGAATTACCTTAAAGGTTGAACTATTTTATTGATTTAATTAACAAGAGAATGGTCAATGTGACATATTAGAAATTTGGAATAATACCCAAGTAAATTTTGCCCTTCCCACTGGTGGATCTAAATTAACTGAAATGACAATAAAATTGGTATTATTGGCTGCAAACATTTGGGACTATTTCAATACATTCACACAACTTGCACACAGCTCCACACACACAGACACACATGCACAGCTGTTAAAATTTACAGTTTTCCAGGCTCCTGGACCTGAATCAATTACTGGAGCCTGGACCTGTACAAAAATAGACTGAAATAACCAGAATTACTTGGAAATACTTGAGAATCACTGTTTTACCATGTCAACAATTAGACCAACAAAAATACTGAGATCCTCACCTCCCCAGAGACCAGGTTCCACCTGTAGCTAGGATGGAGTCCCTGGAGTACACCACAAAAGGAGACCCCAGGGCATGACTGAAATCAGAACCAGAAAAGCAAGATTTGAAGTCGGTTATGATACTACAACTAAATTTTCAAGAACAAGCCAATCTGACACAAAATACCACGAAATACTCAAAAATATTGAAGATTCTGTTGATTCCATGTATTTCTCTCTGAAAGGCTTGCTCATATGACCAGTTTTACAAGATTGGAATGCATGATACCACACAATACATGACAAAAGACACAGATCTGACCAAGTCAAAATCTAACAAAATTGCCAATTTTCACAAGAAATAGCCTGAATGTGTAATACACTACAATTATCAGATGGAATGCAAGTAAAGAAACATGAAAATACCTGATTTTGACTTATTTTCCCTTGAAATTGGTGAAGTCCTAGCTGATAGACATGTTATCCTGACTATTGTTACTTTCAAACTGAATGCCAACTGCCAATTTGGAAGATACCACAAAAAAAGACTGAAATCCCTGAGGTGAGTCAGGTTCCCACAAATTTGCCCAAATTAAAGACAGACCGCAATGTGGCAAGCTGGGCCAAAAATAACAAGGTTTAGGGAAAGAAATGACAAGATCCATATGTTTAACAGGTAGCACAGGACTTTTCCCATTGATTTACTATGTAGAAAATCCTGACAAAGTGCCACAATGAAAGGGCCTAGTCATCCCTTGACCACAACCTTTAATAAGATTGCCCAAAATGCCACAAGGTAGTGGATCTTTAATTTCCTTTAGAATACCCTTGTTCACACGGAAAGACAAGAAAATTAGACTTTTAACCCATAACGGTGTCCCCACCGTTACATAAGTATTGATGTACTGTACTTTGTATCGATGCATTTGATACTGGCATTTAGTATTGATGTACTATACTTAGTATTTGACACTTACTATTGATGTATTGTATTTCGTACTAATATATTTGATGCTGTGTATTTAACTTCTGCAACAACAAAGTCTGTGCGGGTGTACAGAATCTTATTTATTAATGTGATATATCTTTTTGCATCATTTCTAAAATATTCATGATATATCCTTATGCTCAGAAAGGTCAATTGTCTTTGGACCACTTGTGCAAGGAAACATAATTAGAATCGCCAATCCCAAAGTAACAATCAGTTTCTTCGGCTTGATGAATACCTTCCAGAATTTTAAGAGTTAACCCCGGGAAGATGTAGCATTCACCGTGGAATTCAATGCCAAACAACAATTCACTGCTTGTCTTGTACGCTGCGGTCCCACATGTTTTGACGAGGTGCGAATGTAGGGTCCACTGGTCGAAGCCTAAAACAGAGTACACTTGTAAATCTTACAAAACTTACTTTCCATTAAATTCAGTAGCGGAATCGGGGGTGGATGTTAAAACTGGTTGGTGGCTCGTTAGAGTCACCTTAGTGGTTGGTTTCGGCTTTTGCCCCTGTACTTTAGACAGGTGGTGGGGACGTATAAATGTCATTTGCTGTTCTGAGAATGTAGATGGCTGGTAGTTCTACTTGGAGATGATTGGGACATCTCAAAACTACATGTTGTAATCAAACTTATTTGAACTTTTTGCATTAAGTAGTGGGGACTCAAAAACTAGTTTTTACCTGCCTCATGCCCTATTATTATCCTTCATGGCGGGTGTCATAGTCAGATTCCAGACTGAACCAAGCAAACCTGGATCATCATGTTTAAGCACCGAGTAACAATTAACCCAAGCAAGCATAATGACTGAAATGGGCACTGGTCAAACTTAAGTGACCTACCCACTGAGCACCTCTCACTAGGGCACACCACACCCTGTGATACATGTTACTTAAGTACTCATTAACCTGTATTCGGCATGATTATGTATTGAACCACTGACATATAAACCAACCAGAAGTACTACAATAAACACATCAACTGTACATACAACTCAATGAGAATCATTAGTGTCATTTATGTACACTGCTGATACAATCATGCCTGTTAGATATTGGTATGTCAACTGAATATGGACAATACCTGATCAACTCGTGCTGACAGAGAACCCAAAAACCCAGTTTCACTGGCAGGTTGTGGGGATCCAAAAACCTAGTGTTCTGTTCATTTTGACTTTTTGCTCAGGTGAAAGGGTGCACAGGAGAAAGGGCACACAAGTGGATGGGCATGAGGATGCTTAGGTGATAGGTTGCTTGGCTGGAAGGGCACAGGACACACAGGTGAAAGTGCATAAGGGTATGAGGGTAAAAGGGTGCAAGGACACAAGAGCACACAGGTGAAAGGGTGCTCAGGTAAAAGGGTACACAGGTTAAGGGCATGAGGATGAAAGGATGTGCAGACATGTATAAAGGTGAAAGGGTGCAAGGGCATACAGGCTACAGGGCATAAGGACACTCAGGTCAAAGGGTGTGAGGGCATGAGCACACACAGGTGAAAGGGCATGAGGGTACATGGGTGAAAGGGTGTACAGGTCAAATGTGCAAGGTACACAGGTGAAAAGGTGCTCAGGTAAAAAAGGGTGTGAGGGTAAAAGGGCACACAGATGATGGGGCACAAAAACACTTAGGTAATAGAGTGCAAGGGTACTCAGGTAATGGACATCCTTGTGCCCTTTGACCTATTTGCACATGTGTCCAATAAGCTGACAGACATATCAGTGGGGACACTCAGATTTGGTGTGAATCCAAAAATCCAGTTTCACTGGCAGGTTGTGGGGATCCAAAAATCTAGTTTTCTATTCATTTTGACTTTTTGCTCAGGTGAAAGGTTGCACATGAGAAAGGGCATGGGTCACACAAGTGAAAGAGTGTAAGGGTACTCAGGTGAAAGGGCACACAGGTGAAGGTCATGAGGGTGCACAGGCTACAGGGCATGAGGATGAAAGGATGTGCAGGCATGTGTAAAGGTGAAAGGGCATACAGGCTACAGGGCATAAGGGCAAAGGGTGTGAGGGCATGAGCACACAGAGGTGAAAGGGCATGAGGGCACAGTGGGTGAAAGGGTGTACTGGTCAAATGTGCAAGGGCACACATGTGAAAGGGTGCACAGGTGAAAGAGCACACAGATGATGGGCACAAAAACACTTAGGTGAAAGAGTGCAAGAGTACTCAGGTAAAAGGACATCCTTGTGCCCTTTGACCTATTTGCACATGTGCCCAATAAGCCACCTGGTGAAACTTTCACATCAGTATCTTTCCCATACTTTGTGCCCTTCACATCCTTTGCACCCTTCCCATCTTTTGCACCCTTTGCATCTTTCATATGTTTTGTACCCTTCACACCATTTGCTTTTCACTCTTGCACCACTGATCAGTAGCAGATATGGGAGGGGGGCATTTGGGCCATGCCCCCCCATCCCAGATAAGGACTATCTCTTATGCACCTCTTGGCTCTAATTTGATATTTTTCAAAATATTTTCCAGCCTCACTTTGCTTGGCATGAATATCATATTTCTTTCAGTCTTCTAGCCCAGCTTTGATCATCAATTCATATTTTGTCTTCTTATGTGCATACTTCTTCTACATTATATTGACTCAAGCCATCTTCTCTGCAAAGATTGAAGTATTTTTGCATACATCATTACATTATGTAAAATTGTTTTAAAATGTCAAAAAATGTGCTCAGGATAGTAGGAAGATACATATTTTGAATTAAAAATTCAACCATTTCTGGTGCCCCAACTAGGCCCCAGACCCCTGGTTTACACACAAATGTATCTGTGAACTAAACTAAAAGAATAAATTTGTCAAAATGGCTAGAATATTTTATATAAAAATAGATATTTTTTACTGTGCCTACATAAATCTTAGTTAAAATTTCTGAAGAAAAGTACCAGGAAAAGTGGCCGTATTCATATTTGACAATTAAAAATGCTACAGCTTCTGGAGCCCTAAGTGTGCCCCACACCCTGGCTTACATTACATGAATGTATGTGCAAACAAAACCAAAAGAACAAATAGGATCTTTGATTTTCTCATGTTAAGAAAAGGAATATTACATGTGTCAAAATGGCAAGAATCTTTCATATTGAAATAGATATTTTGTAATGTATCTACACAAATATAAATTTAAAAAAATTGAACAAAAGGTACCAGGAAAAGTGGGAAGATGCATATTTGACAGGGAAATAATGCAAGGGCCCTGGACCTCGACCAATATTGGCTCACTTTGCTCACCCAACTCTGCTTTGCTACATTGGCAAAATCTCGAGAGAAATTTCTGGCCCCCCTGACCAATTCCTGGATCTGCTACTGATACAAAGATTGTACCTATCAGGAGTCTCAATCACTAATGATTCAGTTTACCCAGTCTACCACTATTTATACCCCTACCCTCATCACCACCAAAGAGCATAAAGAGTTCCCACCACATCTCAGTATGACCAGGAGGAGAGTGACCATGAGTGTAAGTGTGTGTGAGACCTGCACAGCTGGAATCCCTTCTTTGAACTTAATTTGTGAACTTCACTTTTCTTGATAACCAATCAAACTCAATCACTCAATACTTCTCTTTTTATTTAGTACTAACTCTACTTCTGCAACAGTTCCTTTATTCCAATATTAATAAAATTTCTGTTTAATTTGTCTTTTGATCATATAGTGGATTTTATATACTTAATTCTCAGTCCTTAGTTATGCTAACTTAGTTAACTGGGTACAGCTGTACAGTTCTCCTCCAAGTTCTTTATTTTGAGGTGCTTTTAACCAGATAATGGAACAACAAGGAATTAAAACATCCCAATTAGTTCAATGGCATCTTATAATCCAAAAGAGATATGCTGATTATATAGGTGTCAAAGATCACTTGACTAGTCCTGTACCCAAGCTAAGGCTTACTGCAGGTAAGCCTTTCAATGGCATCTTATAATCCAAAAGAGATATGCTGATTATATAGGTGTCAGAGATCACTTGACTAGTCCTGTACCCAAGCTAAGGCTTACTGCAGGTAAGCCTTTCAGCCCCTTCAAGTTATGTTTATGATATAAATGCATCATTTATGGTAAGTTCAAATAAATACAGATATATAGTTATTTACAGATTTCACATTCCACTGACACTTCCCTTGTGGGTACCAAATCAGCCCTGTGCTAGCTCCAGTCACCTCCTAGTGGACAGGTCCCACCTACCACCAAGGATTCCACCAAGGACAGTCACAGCCACAGTCTGTTCATCCCACACAGGTGACAATGTCCCATCTTATTATGATACTTCAACCATCTCCTTCACTATGCTTCACCTCAGGACTCCCTTAGCCCTGGTCACCACCTATTGGCTGGGCTACCTCCACCATCCACCTAGGCCTGGACAAAGGTTAGCATCAGCTTCAGGCAAGTCAGTCTTTTTCACACAGAGATCAGAACCCTATTCCTGTAGAGCTATCTCAGACTCACACCAAATGTCAGGATAACTTGTGGTGCCATCTTTAGTTCTCCTTAGCATAGACGTTCCTAGAGATCTAACATACATACATGTTTGCATTGTACACATTGGACTATACTTTACAGTTTACATTATGAATTACTTTACAATAAACCCATTGCACAAGGTCCCATTATAATAATTATAATATTAAAACAACTGCTCTCAAAAGACATTATATACTTCCTTTAAACATGGTTAGCCAAATTATCATAATAACTTAATTGCAGGTAATTATACAAAGTTTAATAGTAAAGTATCTGGGAAAGGACTCAAATGGAGGTTTTAGGCCCTCACATGTGTAAATTTTTTAGTACCCCCAGTATGTCTGAATGCAAAACGTTCAAACAACTTAGGGTTAAGATATCTATCTGCAGCCACAGAATGGCAAACAGCATTCCTCTTCCCAAAATGTTGGGGCAAAAAGTCAAAACTAACCATTATTAAGGTGACTCTTGACGAGCCACCAAATATTACCAGGTACCTGGAGGTGGGTCACTAGGACCCCAACTGAAGATAGAGCTGGATCTGAAATTTACTACCAATTGCCTTTGGACCGGTATCTGTGGTCGGTAGTAGCAGCCAATATGCGTTGTGTCACCGAGAGCTAACGATTATAAAATAATATTTAAACAGGAAAGTCCTCCTGCGTGAACGCAACAGGCGCACCACCCACCGCATAGCAAGTGCTCGCTCTGCTGTCCTATGGGGGTACCCTGGGCGCCCCATCCTGACCTGGCTGGGGGGTACCCTGGGCACCCCCACCCTAACCTGCCATGGGGGTACCCTGGGTGCCCCCAATCCTGGCTGGGGTCCCCCTCCCCCTTGGCCAGGTCAGGACGTGGGGGGGGGGGTACCCTGGGTGCTTCCCACCTGTCCTGGGGAGACCGATAAAAACATAACCTCTCCTCGTATTACGTACGCGGGCGGTAATTATTTTTGCAATTCATGGCACATTCTAATTTCTGTTTTGGAAGATTGAGTGGCACACTTACCTAAGTAAAAAGCAGTCCTATCTGATGCAGGGATAAATTTTTCAGAGTTTGTTATAAATGTCTCTCTCAGCACACAATCTTTACCAATGCCAGAATTTGTCTGGAATTCAAAAGCAATGCACCTTTGTGCATTTATGCAGGCAATGGCACACTTGTGAACTGTTCCGGTGTCAGTTTCTTCAATTATGTCATTATTTGGTATGACTACATGTCCTTTTGGTAGCATCTTATACCGATTGCATAAATCACAATTTATCAAACAAACACAAAGTGTAAAGTAAACAAAAAGTAACTGATGCATTTTCTCAAATATTTCGCATGTCTGAAAATGAAAATATTGTGATTACTCTGTGTGCACTTTCTTTGTATTTTAATCTACACAGGTAATGACTTTCCCAGGTACATATATGTACATGTATCTTATTCCGTACAGGTAATGTTCGCGAGAATATCGAGCGCTAAGTGAAAGAAAATGGGGTTTGTCAACCGCTGCGTAAAGTATTGTCTCTTTTTGTTAATAATTAATACGGATCAATAAAATAGTCACATCCATAAGATCTTATACACGTAAGTAAGTAACAGCCTTGGCTTGTGAACAGAAAGTTATATCTGTTGTTACTCATTGATTTCCCCTCGGAACACTTGATATAAATGTATTGGTTTTGTTTTCTGTAAAGTTATGAAAATTCAAAGAAAAATTATTCTATCGGTGAAGAATCAAAACAAGACAGAAATACTCAGTTTAAATGGTTTATTAGCTATTTGTTACAAGTGAGCGAACTAGTTTCACTGAAATGCTTCTTCAGGGCTAAGCAATTGAACATACATCTACCCTTTTTATAATGCTTCAAATATGTAAATGAGGTCCACATGCAAATTAATCTGTCACATGATATACTTACCTAAATTTGGAATTTTGACTTGCAATAGTCTCAAATGATTTTGCCAAATGATTTTTGTTGACATTGGTTATTAATTAATAAGGTAATTTATCAGAGATGAATGTTAGCCAGTCTATGTTTGGGTTGTTTTCTATCAGTCCAACAAAGTCTTGGTTTTTCCAACAGTGTCTATAATTTGCCAATCATTGCTAAAATAAATCCTTCTGGTTCTGTGATTTCATTGTGTATATTAAATAACTGATTAAATAAATTGTTAATTTCTAAAAATATCTCTTCTTCTTCTGTGAGGTGTATCTGGATGCCATCCTCTTCAATAGCTGGGCTGGTCTGTTTTAAATGTTGTAGATCTAGTCTCAGATCTGTTGGTCTCTGGGGTGTGACATGAATTGGTAGTCTTTTTCCATTAATCTTCTCTATCTCTGTATCCATAATCTTTTTCATATATTCTGGTCCTTCAGTGCTGTTAGATAGCCTGTCTACTTTGCTTACTATGAGGTTGGTCCTGTTTCAGTTTCCTTTAATTTTTCTAGTATATCACCATCTTCAGATATGCATGAATTATGACCTTCTTTCTTCTTTTCTTGAGATATGTGGCTGTTCTCCTTGGATGCTGTTTCAATTGATTGAATTTCAGTGTCTTTGTTTGCAGATTCTCCATGAAAGTCTTCATTCTCAATGAGTGTAGAGCTTGCTATATATGTGGATCTAGTACTGGGTTGATTTGGTGTAGATCTGTGTGAATTGTGGACTTTCTCTTCTATTTCTTGCATAAATATTTATCTGTATCTTCTTGGATTTTGTTGATCAGTCTCACTTTGAAGAGTAATAAGTGCAGTTTGTATGAAATTCACTCTTTTTTGGATGGTAAGGTCTGTACCTGAAGTTGTTTATCTTATACAGCTTCTGCCTATAGTTTAAACTAGTCATCTCGACTCTGTCTTCTTCCAATAGTCTTTTGCACTCTATCTCCTGTTTTAACTGTTTTGAAATGATTCTCAATTAAATCTCTCTTTGTGAACATCTCATGGCAGGTGTAGCATGTCAGACCACTGCTGGTATCTAATAGGTGTTTCTTGTTAATGTGATACTGCAATCCAGTTCTAGATTTGAAAGTCCCAGTGTAGAATTCACAGTTCAGTTCTTCTTTTTTATTTCCAGTACAGATTTAGACATTTTATCTTGTAGTTATCAGCAAATATAGCATTTAATGTGATGATTCTCTTCCAAAATAAACTGGTATCTAGTTGCCATGGGCAGTCTGCAAGGAGAACTATGATGTCATTATGTAAATGACCGGTTCTACAAATATGTGTAAAATCTTGTTTCCTATCATGCAATATTCATAATGTTATGAAAAAATGAATGTTATGAAAAGTATTGAAAAACCTTGAATATCTATGTTATGAAATACTTTTCAATACTTATCTTGTTATGAAATAAATATTTCAATACCCTTTCAACAAACTATGAAAGTAATGAAAAAATATATTTAGATTTTTTTTCAAAACTCCAGGCCATGCTGAACAACTTGGTGCCATTTTGAAAAATGTTCAAATTACAATTACATCCTAAATATGTAATACCTTGGAGCTATATTATGCATACAGAATCTAACAACTTTATAGTTAATATTATACACTACCAAGCACTAATCTCCACCTTTTTACCAACTAACAAGACAATAAATAAAATTATTGTGTGTGCCTGATATCTTGGTTTGATTAAGACATCTTTTTCAGCAAGTCTGGAGGGAGATAATATTGTATGCTTGTTGTTGAAAGAATTTACAGGATTATTATAGTTAAATAATGTTCATTTAATCATTGTTTCCTTGCATGAAATATTCATAACATGAAAAATTGAAGGTTATGAAAATGTTATGAAAATCTGTATTATGAAAAGTTTTTCAATACTTATTTCATTACCACAATTTCATCATTTCATTATGTTCATAACTTCAACTTACAATGAAAATTTTGAATGTTATGAAAACATAACTTGAAAATCTTTGTGTTAATGAAATAAGTATAGAAAAACTTTTCATAACAATTTCATCATTTCATTATGTTCATAACTTTAACTTGGGATGAAATTTTTGAATTATGTATTAGAATTTAAATGCCCACATAACATTTGAAATCATTGGTAACTGATATGAAATGGATTGCCAAAGTCAGATACTTGAAGCTATTGTTATGGCTACGAGCCACTAATAATTTTGTAGGGAGAATGCCACAAAGGACAATCTCTCAATGAACTGAATGTTATGAAATCTCTGTTTTCAAGACCCTCTTTACTGAGACCAGCAGTTCAAAGTGAAATATTTTGTCTCACAGCTGTTATTGTTGCCTGTTGTCTCTGTTCACATGTGCTGGTCCTGAATTGGAAACTCCATATGAACAAGCAACAATAAGAGCTGTGAGACAGAATATTTCACTTTCAAGTGCTGTCCTGAAATTCTACAATTGTATATAATGAATGAATCCATGAAAATGTACAAAATCTTGATTCCTTTCATGAAGTATTGGAGTATTGAAAAATAGCCCTGTGACGGGCTGAGGTGGTTTAAGTTAAATGTGTCAAAATGTCAAAAGATGTCAAATGTCAAGTAATCAAACGTGTGGACTATGGATGAGATTCACAAAAAAAATAAATTGACATAATAAGGTTCACACATATTGACATCACATATCAAGGTGATCAAAATTGGTCAAAAATACTTTCTATGGACATTTTGAGGGTTTTTGGTGAGCATCATATGTGACGTCAAAATTGA
>JBCAUG010444669.1:0-15793 GCA_038406175.1 Haplosyllis leylae
TCTGGCCAAACAACAGCTGGGAGATACTGAAGGTAGATTACAGGTACGCACATGAACTTGAAGTTATAATCTTAGCACAACTAGGCTATCACATTGGCGTTTGACGTACATTCACTACTTTGAATGATGGCATTGGAATTTCACAAATTATTGAACAGCCAATGCATTCTCTTGGTGCTATGGAAATATAAAGATACTTTGTTGATTTGGGACCACCCGCGCGCCATGTCCAGACAATATTATGGACAAAGATAGTACATACATCTTTCTAAACCTTGTTCTGAATTTATGTTGCAGTCGAGTCAAAAGCAGAAAGAAACATTAGAACGCATCGTTCAACAGTGTAAGTGTCTCCTGGCTTCATAAATTTTACATAGTTACAATATTGTAAATAGCATCACTTCAATATTCAAACATGGAGGAACACAAGCTCCTGTACATATTTATGTACCTCTTTCTGGTACAATATTTTTTGGTATTGAAAAATGTGGAAAATGAACCAACTTCCATATTTTGATGTACTTCCATGTCATATATACTGTTGTTCAAAATGTTCCTTGACTGTTGTTGTTCTTGTTGAATTCGTGAAAATGTATTGGAACCAGAATCTTTATAATTTCAGTAACTGAGCACCATGGCCATTTACTACAGGCGTCGTCTAATCTACAAGTGGCTGCATCACACTGATTGTGCTTGGCGGATTAGGCACTGTGTTATTTTTATTACTGTATTTTAAAGATTTTAATTTCTTATGTTTTGTACCTATTAGTTCCTTGTACAAATGTATGTATTTTATTCCTGTACATATTTTTAAACTGGATTTATAAAAGTTACGTAACCTTGCGATTTTATTTATATTTTTCTTGTTATCATTATTTTAAATTTTTTTGTTCACTGAACCCATTGAATCGTTCGTCTTCATGAAAAAGAGCATGTTAAAATTAAGAGCTTCAATAGTCAGCTGTCAATCTGCCACGTACGCATGACTGTGAGTTCATGACGATTTTTGTTGTAAATTTAGCTATTTTAAATTGGATGATCAGTATGATTTTGTTTTGTTTCTTTTTTTTATGATGTACAATCATGACTATTTATTTGGTGTTCAGTATGTTGCAAGGAAGAAGAAACTTGTTGAAATAAGGAATTTTTTTTAAAAAATAATTTGCAATATCATCCAGCCACTTGCGTTGAATTTTGCTGTATATTTTGTGTATAATGAAGTTAACTTTGAAGAGGTCAATGACAATCAGTTAGTATCTGTTGTTATTAGTGAATAACTATTAGGAGCAGTCAAACCACTATATTGCCAAGTGCTAGGTGCGCAAAGGAAACTGTTTTTGCATCATTTGTGCATTGATGCCAAAAAGTACTCGTAGATCTTACAAGTACATCGTAATTGCATTATTATCACTATCTGATAACGCTTGAAATTCAATGCATGATTATTGCGTTTATGTGAAACTTTTACAATATCATAAACATGAGATTTGCTGGTACGTATTATTTTTGTAGATTGCTGATTACGATTTGGCCCTTTTATGTGTACGTATGTTCTGACATTGATAGTGGTAAATATTGTACACATGTAATTTATACAAACTATGAAGCGGTTCATTCAAGTATACATATTATTATTGTAGCCGTCCATAACTTAAGTGCTCCTTAACTTGATTAGTGTCTTATGAGTGTACCAATGTTATTGGTATTGGAATAAAGAACGTAAAAATAATTTTCTTTGTTACTTCTTCATGAAAATTCTTGTAACTACTGTACTCAGTTATGTTTCAGATGTTGAAACCAATTCTAAATGTATTGAGGTTACTACCTCTATTTCTGTGACCAGAGATACACTGTACAAAAAGGATTAGCTGGGAATTGTTCGAGTTTTTTTTGTCACAGAATTTATGTGAATAAACCATTCCAAAGGATCGGTAATAGCTCAAGATTGCGAATTATCGTACGTAAAATTAAGATGGCCTGACTGTTGGAAACTGGGCTCAATCTTTTGAGAGAGCTTTATGTTTAAAATAGTGATAAAGAGTTTAGAGCTTTATTGAAGTCGTGGCCCTTGTGCTCAGTGATATTTTACCAGAAGAGTCCGGAGGTCAGCAATTCTGTCCCGTTCCCAAATAGCAGAGTTGTGTGAAATTATTCTTAGCGACTGTGTTATTAATCTAATATGTCATTGATTTGTTTTGTACAATTGTTGACAATTACTATCCCTCTTGGGACCATTATTTCTGCTTCCAAGTTTTCAAAGTAGTTTTATTCTGTCAACAACATAATTTTTCATCGCATCATGGGATAATTTCTATTATGGAGGATCAGTAAATTGATGGGTTGTTTACAACGTTCAAGGCAGCTTGATTGATCCGTTGAGCTTTGTTCACACCGACCGAACGAGAAAGTGACCGCTTAAAATGGGTTCATGTATTTTAATATTCAAATTACAATCAGCTTTACAGACACAAGAGATACAAACAACCGATTGTTATGCAAAATAGCTTTTCACTGTCGTTCTTCTCATTATAGAGGAAACTTTAACAAGGATAGAAAAAGCAACTGCAGCCACTGTATATTATTCTTTTGGATTTATGAGTTATGATCACCCTGCAGTAACTATAAATGATTGGTGGTCTGAAAGTTGAGAAAGAAGTGCTGAAAAATCTGTTTCCATCTCTGTGCTCGTATCGTCGGATTTACATGTATTCAACATGAGTGCTGTCCTGATTGGTATTTAAAACTCTCCTTCAAAAAGTAAAGGAAAAAAATCGATATTCTGCAGAACACAGCCGTCTGTGTGATACAGACTTTTTCCAATAATTAAAGCACTTTAAGGCAAAGTTCTATTCATAAAAAGGTGTGATTACCTGAGATAAACCCCTTCTCGGCGTGCTTTAAATTAGTTAAACAGACTCTACTATTGTGGACTATTAGTTTTAAATCATTCTCGACCTTCGGTCTCGAATGCTTTCAAACTAATAATCCACTCAGTATCGTCATTTAACTAATACATAAAATCTTGCTGAATGACTTTGTAATTTTATTGTACAAACATATTAATTTATCGGTCAATTGAGGTAACATTGTCTGTGTTCGTAATTTGTTTGGCCCGGTAGCTTAATTGCCTTTAACAAATATTTTGCGCAGGCCACGTAATTTTATTGGACAAACTGTATCAACTAATAGCGAAGAAGATTCACTTTCAGGAATCATTGATTCATTCAGGTGCGTCTTTTTATGAATTTTAATTGGAAGATGATTCAATATTTCATAATCTCTGAAAGATTTTTTATGCATTTATCATGAGAGTTGTTTGAAAGCAAAGGAAGATATCACGGTCTTCATGAGTCAATTATTTGATAGTAGTAGTGGTGTTACAAAAGCAGAATCAAGTCTATATTTTGAAATGACCAACTATATATTATGTGTATTGTTAACGCAACAACCAGTAACTCATGTCCCAAAAGGATCTCTGTCAAATTGTTTTGAGTGGATATGTGTCACTACAGTGTGTCTTTTTGTCACAATTTCAGAGTTTTGCCGAGCACAGATCTACGAACTAAGTACTGTACTCAATTCACACTGGGGACGTTGTATTGAGTATGAGCACTTTCCTAGCAATAGATTAGACGATTGCAATGTTCATGTCATTAGTATCCAGACAAATGATTATGGTCTTTGCCTATTGTTTTTTTAAACATCCGACTGCATGTATTTAGCGTCACCCGAATTTGTCCAACTAATCCAAACTTCTGTGGGAATTCCTATGTTAATTTTTGGTAATTTCCATGAAATATTGCATTTGGAATTTGAAAATATGTCCTGAGTTTAACAAAGTGCATACAAAATTTACAAAATCAAAGAAAATTAGTTCTCAGTTTTAAAAACAACAGCCTAGGCCATTGCAGCGCTATGACAAGAAACCAGACAGTACACTTCTTCATTGCTCTGTTAATAAGTTCATATAATTTCTCTTCATGTGCAGAAACAATTCTGATTCCAGATCCATTGTCTATTTCTAAGATCAGGCTTTTGAGTGAGATAGGGTGGTTACCACACTGTAACGTCTGTATCCCCTATAAGGTCGGTAGCCTCGAGATCTGTGCTGTCCATAATATCTCAAATGTTTCACATTAGCGGCCATTGCCTCGCACCAGATTCTGATTGACGTCGGTCGTTCCCCCGTTATGGTGGTGAAGTCACTAATGTCCTTTCTGTTGGCCCACTCAGCCCCAGAGTCTACCCCACGATAATATTCCATCAGGGCGTCACCCTGCCATTCCTCATGACCCTGTTCCAGATACTGTGTTAAAGCTATGTCATATGGAATCTGTTTGTAAGCTATTCTTTTCTTCAGAGCATATCCAAATTCCTGAAAATTTAAACATTGCATTGTAGCATTTTAGTATTTCATGACCAATTTAAGCGAAATTGTGCGAACTGCACTCTGCTTTTCTTGGTGTTTTTGTAACACAGTGAAACCAGTGCCAAAATAAGGACTTTTTTAGACTCTTTCTTGGCTACAAATCTGGATGGAGATATAATCTGGATGTAATTTTATTGTAATCTTGTAATTAGCTATTTTTTCACAATTACTGATATGTCAATAGTCTATGTATATTTAATAACATTGAGGATAGAGTTCAGTATCAAATTAATAAACAGCGTATGTTTCGAAATTGATTCTGATCAAATACCTATTGTCAGGGTCATAAAACCAATTTTCTGTATCGTACAAAATTACTTCAATTACATTTCATTGATAATTAAACTGAGGGTCAGTACTATCCTTTCTGAAGTCAATTAATAAAGATCTATATATTCGAATTTTCACGAACGCACCAAGTTGGTATTTACGTAGTTTCTCGTGAAAACAAATAGGAAATAGAATCAATTGAAATAAAAATAAAAAAATTATGCAGCCGCAAAAAAAAAAAAATTGAAGTATTTAAATCTAGTGTTGTACAGTTGATTCTATTTCCCCTGAACAATTAAAATGTTAGTTTGTTGAGTCAATGTTAGAAAAGATACACTATTTCTAATTGATTTTTATTAGAAACTACACCAAAAAAACCCCGATAACATTTTTTGTGTGTTCGTGGGAAACATCAACTTTTTGATTCACCTACCTTGGCTAGTTCTCTCATTGAGAATCGATCGCTGGCGAGGTGGTAGATTTTGTGGGTATGTCGTCCAGGGTTTTGAAGCACCGAGGCAGCCGCCCGACATATGTCAAGAATAGCGACGGGGGTGTATCGCTTGTCCGGATGTAACGGATATGAAAACTCGGTATCTCTTCTGGACGTAAGTGAATCCTTCAGCTGAAAATGATTGTCCATGAACATCGAAATGCGGAACTGAAATGAAAAATTAGATGTTGGTTTCTAGAAAGGCTTGCTCTGGAATCCGGATATAACACAGCACCGTAGAACTAGCATTACTAGAAAATCTGCCCTTGCAATTTACACAAGCATGCAGGGCAAAAGACTATATTGTGTCTCAACTTGTTCCATTTTTAACGAATAGGTTTTAAATTGACTGACCATAATTGACACAATTGTGTCCTCCAAAGGACTTCGATATTTTGGCGACGGTGTGCTCATTAGCACGTTCTTTGTGTCCTTATCAGTGGCGGATCCAGGATTCCCAGACGGTGGTGGGTGGTGGTGCGCCAACTCCCAAGGAGGGGGAGGGGGGGGGGTCCAACCTAATATTTGGCCAATTTTACAGAACGTTGCATGAAAATGAATTTTTGGTCTAGAGGGGGAACGCATCCCCAGCGCATACTCTTGGATCGCCACTGCTTACAGACAAAAGAACATATTTTATACCACAATTTTTTTAGGGAATCCTACATTCATGACGAAAACTGGACGAGTGAACACCTCGACAATGAACTTTAGAATGACACAACTTGACAAAGTACCTCAAATACCCAGTAATAATATTTTTTGCACGTTTGTAATACTTACGATTGTGTACCCGATAGCCATACAAACAATCTTCGCTTCCAATGATTTAAATTGACTTCCAATTATCAAATCATTCAGTTCAGCATAGAAGACACTGAGCAAAATTACGTGGTCGATTTTGGCTTCTTTAGCCGCATCTAACGTTCGCAATGTCAATACGGTTCTTTTCTCAACCTACAAAATGCAAAATAGAAATTCATTATAACCTTTTGACTTTATTTCCACACCCTCGGTACCCAAGTATCTTCATTGACTAATCTTCTTTCTCTATGGCTTACTCAATTTTAAAATACACAGACATGGAATTATGTTGAAAGCTGTTTAATATGCAAGGAACAAACTTCCCTAGCGTATGAAATAGATTTCAATATGAAATTACACATAGTTGTTGCGGATTTCTCCAAATGTCAGTAATCCACAGGGAAGGACAATTAGTAAAGATGCGCGGTGTCACGTATGTTCCGGAAATTAAAATTAAGGCTCTCCTATTTTGCTGTTTCATGTACATGGATACCACTATTTTCTGGTATAGAATCAAAATAGATCTAGAAAATATTTTTACAGAAGATACAGATATTAATGCGGTTTCCCTTGATAAGTTGCTGACATTTTGCAGTATAAAAGTTGAATACACCTATGTTAAACCCCGCAGAGCAAAAAATGAAAATGTAATTTGTACAATAACAGGCCATTACCGATGGTGTTACGAGGAATAAGTAATCAGTTCCTTCAAAAGCTTTTGTCAGTTCAAATTCGTCTCCCATCATGGCTTTAACAACAGTAACTCCCTCTAGTTCATTCAGATGTTTGCACTTCTCTGGATCACGGGTTCCTGCTCGAATTTTGAACTGAAATGAAATGAAAGGAATAAAAGAAAATTCTCAGCTACAGAAGTACATTAGATATATCGTTCACAACGAGCACCAGACTGCTTCTTTGCATCGAAATAAAAAATTACAATGTGAATGGACAATGGACAATTTGCATCATTTTATGCTCATAGCGTTTCAAATCACCTGCATAATATTTGCAATTTTGGATGGTGATTCTCAGTTACCAACTAAAATTTCCAGTTCCACCGTTTTATTTATTCTCAATGGATGCTAAAAATATTTGCATAGAAACCAACTGCACTTCAGAAAGATCTGTGCTCCAACAGAAGGCAACTGAACAGATAATAATAACATTGAAATCAGTGTCAAGAAGCTTTGCCAAACCATAAACTTTGAAATAATCTTAAAATCAGGAACATCTTTTCACAATTCTGACCCCCAAGGTATTTTTGACAACGATTCAGCAACGGAGGCAAGCAAGGCATTCTTATTTTTCCACTCATGATCTTTTTCAGAGACAAAGTAGATGACAGTTCGTAAGAAGTCTTAAAATCCCAGAATGCTTTAGATATTGTACCTTATCACTGTGGTGTTTTGACAAATATTTCACTACGGCGGATCCAACTTTTCCCGAACATCCTGTCACCATAACAACTGCCTTTTTAGTATTTTCCTCATCTTCTTCTGAAATATTTTCTAACTGTTCAGACTTGTTATTGTCTGACATTATGAAGAACCAAAGAATTTCGAAAACAAAAGAATATATATTCCAAATGTAACAGATGTTGTGAACACGACCTCTTCAAGTCAATTGAACTGAGCGAGATTGGAGTGAACGAGATGTGACCTGATGGAACCACTTCTTATATTTTGAGGACAGTGCTAAAAATAAATTCCTTGCTGTGTGGTTAATAAGTTCTTAGTAAATTGATAAGTGAAAGTAGCTCATTTGCAGTTTGTCTGCAATTGCAATGGGTTTTTAGAAATGGATACTGTGACCAAATTTGATCAGATTTAATACTGTACCGATTCCGTTTTCCTCCATACCAGTCCACTTTCGGGTTTTTTTTTCTTACTAAATTCAAGAAATTTGGTAACTGAACGGCCGCAAAGCAGTATTTAAACAGAAAACATGTGGTTTGGGTTGTATGTTGATACACCATGATCCCGACAAGCTAAAATGTAGTGATTTTAGACAAGTTGAATGGGAAACATAAATCTGATCAGTAGTTAATTCCATTTTGGTTCAAATAAGATACACTTCCCTTCCATTTAGGCAATACGTGACTTACTGACTTCAGTCACCAAATGATATGGTTGATTGATGTGAGAAAAAAAGCTTGAGGGTGATTTTAATATACCTTTGCACTCTACTTCAAGCTATGTGTGGTGCATATTGTGAAGCTCAGTTTGAGTTTGAGTTTTCAGATTCAGTTTGAGTTCCCGGGTCAATTTAATTAATCCAGCTGGTCAACAAACTAGCTGGGTTCTGGTAGTCTGATTACTTTGGTAACATGAAACAGGTGTCTCAGCTGATTCCAGAAAACACGACTCAGGCACCTATCTCATGTGACCAACTAATCAGACCACCAAATTCCAGCTAGTTTGCCGACCAGTTGGATTAATTTGACCCGAGAACTCAAACTGAATCTAAAAACTGAAACTCAAACTGAGGCTAAGTTATACGCTATGTGATATAATTCTCTCGTCCTTGCCCGCCAAAATGTACCGATCACATTTATCCTTACTGATTTCACTCTGGATTCATGAACAGATTTTGATCAAGGTCTTTCGATGGTTGGCGCAAAAGAAATGATAATCTCTTTTGTCCTGTGGGAAACCCCTTGGTATGGTGCCAAGGTACATGGGAAAGTGAGCTGAGACTCCTTCAAATTCGAGATATTCATCCATTTTTTGTTAACTTTAATCACATAGATTAGGGATGTGCATCTTTTCTTCAAATGTAAATAAGTCAGGAATTTAGTTCTGAGTTGATTGGTCCATAATGAAAAATATTAAAGGAGCCAGAGTTAGGGAAAGTGTTTCAGAGTTTGGACAGTGTTTTCATTGCCTATGAACTATGAGAGCGTCCTGAAACAAGGAGATCACACACGTGTCCACACAAACACATGCACACACCCACACCTGTGCACGAATAGAAATTCTCCCCAGCGGAGTGGGGTCATGAACGTTATTCATTTAATGTTATAAATAAATAATATGAAATCAGTATAGGTATCTATTTTTATTAACTTTCTTTAATTAAAATGACGATTCAAAATAGAAACCATACAATTTTTAGAAATATCGACAATTAATGTCTTAAAATAATTCAAATGGAATTTACATTGTTGTGGAATGGCCATCCTAATCAGACTAATTCATCAAATTTTAATCAACGTGCACACAGCATAAATTTAGGCAAGCCAACCAACAACATGCTGCTTCCTCCATTATATTCTTCACGGAAAAAAAATTAGACTAAATTTTCACCAATCAAATACATTGAGGATTATGAGGGACCATCTACCGTGGATGCAAAAATTTCTTCACTCTGCAATCAACTTTAACACTGACAGATTTTTGTCAGATGTATATTTCCTTTCTTCGTCTTGTAAAAAATGGGTAAAATCTAATGTCAAGAGTGGCGTAGTAGTTGTAACAATTACATTTATTGGAAAAAATGTCAGTGTTTGAAGAAGGATGAAAGTTTTGCGGTTTCATCTTGACCCACAAATCACAGGGTAGTCAAAGCGAAATTTATTCGTGGCTTCATTGAAGAGGTTTCAATCGGTGGTTATTGGCTGAACATTATGTCTTCTCTTCTTGCTGGCTGACAGCTAGCGTTTGGACCCTTTGTAGCCTTTGTAGGGTCTGTAGGGTCTTGGTTTACCAGTGGTCCGGTAGGTGCCATGTTGCCCATATAAATTCTTGAAATTCTTTGCTCGGATTTCTGAAGCTATTTCCTGAGCCCAAGTTTTCATGGACGTTGGCTTTTCTCCGGTTATGGTCGTAAAGTCACTGATGTCGGGCCTGTTGGCCCATTCTTCCCCAGAGTCAATACCGCGGTAAAACTCCACCAGGGCGTCTCCCTGCCATTCAGCGAATCCAAGTTCAAGGTACTGCGAAAAAACCTCTTCGTAAGCAATTTGTCTGTATGTTACTCTCTTTTTCAAGGCGGCACCAAACTCCTGTAATTTATAAGATCCGATATTAGTAAGACAAGAGACAATGTCATCATTTTAACAAACATTAAACTATTTCACCTAAACTCTATGAGTTCAATTTTAAAGACATATTTTGTTACTTGCCAGTCAGTAAAGACTAATCTACATATCTCTTCGTCAGACACAACTGATAATGTCTGAAAAATTCTAATTGACAAATTGTTGCGACAAAATTAACTATTTTAATAAAATAAATAAATGTTTACTAAATGGTTTTGTGCACATGACAAATCAGTGGCGGATCCAGGATTTCTCAGAGGGGACACCAATCCCCAAGCGTCGCCAACCTAGTATTTGACTAATTTTTTTCCAAAAACTGCATGAAAATGAATTTTTGGCTTGGGGGGGGCGTCCCTTACACACCCTGAAGGAACTTTAGAAAATTCGGACTAAAACGGAAATATCACTAATTGCTGATAAGAGTTTACAATGGACATCTATGGGGATTTCAGATTTTGAATGGTGCAGCCTCCACTACTGACCTTACAGAAGTAATTTTTGCAATAAAAATTGCATATTAGTGTTGTCATCCAAGTGACATGGCCATTTTGCAAGTTTTCAATTTAGAAAAAGGTTAGAAATGATAAAAATGAGCACATGGTCAAAAATTTCTGAATAATGTCCAATCAGTAATTCCGACAACTTAAACTTTCTTCACTAATTTCTGACAGGGTGTCAGAAATAACTGACTTCAATGGGATTTGCAGTAGAAACATTAGCCAGTCAGAAATTAGTGGCTGATAAAACTAGTTTGAACTGATTTAAACCAGTTTGTGGAGAGTTGTCAAAAATTAGTGATTAACAAAAAAGGGTTGATCACACAAAATGTTAATTTTCTTTGATTCCCTGCATATTTACATTTAAATATTATTTGGTACAAAATTCCACTACACAATCCTTTCAAACTATGTAATAATTTTCAAAGTGGATGCTCAGATATTTAAGATATTTTCAGATTTTTTAAGGGAAAATTCCCTTAAAATTCCCTTTTCCATCAGAATTTTGAAGGCTACTTATGTGTTGTGCTAAGTGGCCAAAAACACAAAGTTATGAACAAGTCATTAAGACAGAGCCATTGCATTGAATGTTTCTGTTACTCTTTTGTTTTCATTTTTTATACATGTTTCATATGAATGAGAAATTATGGTCTGGTCTGATGAATGTGCATGAGGAAGGTCCATTTGGTTTGTCTTGAACACCCACAGCCACCCACAGTGGATTTACATTCTGGAACATAATTTCTCATTCACATTTCAGAGACCAATTTCAAGTAACTGATTGTGACATCGTGTATCATTCAATTGCTTGATGACTATTAGGTTTCTTCTAAGTGAAACTTTTTCTGAAACATATATAACTTTTGGTACTGTTGTCATACTTAAATGTAGTCAAATGTATACAATTAAAAAATACCCATTGTCAGAACACCAATTTTAGTAAAATATGCATTGTATTAAATAAGATGTGATTTTAATTGTCCTTCCAATTCTTTGGTTTGTGATGTTTCCTTCTATTTGCAACAAACTACCAATTTTTGTGGCCTCACCAGGGACAGGGAGGTAAATTAATACCCATACCTTTTGCAACAATACCAAACGAGGTGGTCTTTGCAGTCATCTTGAAATCTAGTCACTTGAATCAAAATGAAATAGTCACCCAACTAATTACAAACCAGTCACTGATGACCCACATACCAAATCCAATTTTTTTCAAGGTTTTTCCACAATTCAACTATGTCTATGTATGATTTATTCTGTATCAGAGCTTATTTCGGACATGTAGGCAATGAATCAGAATTGGATACAAGTGTTTTCTTAGGAAATTTTTCAGTGCTTGACAACTTCACCTATTATCACCTACAAATCCCACAAAACTCGTCATTTGGCATTTACTATTTTAATTTTCTGTCCCACAGTAAAAAACAAGACATGAACTCAAATCCAGGTGACACACCTGAATCACCTATTTAAATCTAATATATATTTTCCAGTCACTTCAAAGTATATATTTGATAACTCGTCGCTTGAAAGTCCGAATCCGCGGTGTGTCTTAGTTTAGACTTAAATCATGATTGGGGGTGTGAGCCATCATTGTTCTTGCCATACGTTAATATCTATGAACACACGGGCAAGAGCCTATTGTTTTGTGAGACCTGCCATAAAGTGGCACTGAGTGACATATCTGCACCCTGTTTTGAAATCAGTTGAAACTGGTGTTTTTCCAATTTTACATAATATTTTTCCTATGAAATAATAATCCAAATCCTTTCAAACTTTGTACGTTTGTAGTATAACTATACATGTATATCTGCATGAAAAATGGTCTGATTTAAAGCATTATTTCCTTGTGAAAAAATTAATCCAAAATCATACAAAATGAAATTCAACCACACTGTATGACAGCCAAGCTTGAAATGAGCGCCAAACACACACGAAGAACAGAGAATGCTATTTAGACCACCAGTGCATTTAAGTTGAATATTAATCAGCCTTCTTTTGTTTTATTGTCCCTATTCATCCATTCATCCTTCATCTATTGAACTCCTTGTCAATCATGATTTAAGACAATTAACAGACTCGAAGTATTTGTTACTGAACTCAATGCACTCGCACTTTGTGCTCTGTGCATTAATTTTCAGTAACAAATACTTCTCCGTCTGTTAATTCTTACTTACTTTCATTTATTCAGCAGTATCAAATGGATAGCCTGCATGGAATAAGAATGTTAATACAATATGATTGTCATATTTACCAAAGCATTACTGTGATGAAGTAAATGAAGCTAACATATACATTGTAAATATGGTTTTTTTTGCAAGCTTAGACACCAAGCTCCTTGCTTTCATTTTGTCTGAGAGAATACAAGTCATTTAAGTGTTTTGGAAACAATTTAAATCACTTGAAAAAGGGACAAATTTATGGTACAGTTCAAAACCAAATTTAATATCGACAGACCCTGGCAAATTATGACAGTAAATAATTTCATCATAAATTACTCGATGCGCTGTGTTTACTACTTTCCAACAAGTGTTATCTTGGAATTGAATCAAACAAGATAGTATAGAAAAATATAATTCATTTATTTAATAAATCAAATTAAAATGTTTTGACATGGTTTTCACAGCATTGTACGCGTCTTAAGTACGGAAAAATATTAGTGAACGTTTGAGCAAATTCACATGAACATTTATAGCCTGCCCAATACAGGAACCTTATCATCACATCATAGCATTAACTCGGTACAAGACTTAATATATAAAAATGTCATGCAGATTCTTAACACTCATATTTAGACTAAGAGTATTTTGAAAAGTTTTGACGTTGAAACTTTTAACGGCACAGTCAGGCCTCTGTGCAACCTGCAAGACACGAGCCAGATACCACACATTGTTTCGTATCAATTACTTATCGTTCTTGTGAAACCATTTGGTTACTTATTTCAAGTACATTCACTTCTTGTATCCAAGCACAGCAACCATGCAAAAGTCAAATATCTTTGGGCTACACCTACAACAATAGCCAAATCCTGGTACGCTTCCCCAATAGTTTCCGCACGCTTCGCAAATCTCCACAACCTCCAATGGCACCTTCTCAATGTTTTTATCACAAACCCAATTTTCGTCCACACCACAAACCTCCATGAATGATTTACTCTGTACAACTGTAGCAAATACTATGAGGAAGCACAATATTAATGCTGTAAGGTATCCCATCTGTTGCAATGTATTGTGAAGCATCTGAAATTGATAAAGGTCCATGAATCCGTAAAAAAATTGATCAAAACAAGCTTTGGTAGTCTGTATGATAAACAATGTTACATTGGCAGCCTGGACAGTCCGAAACGCAACTAAATTTGAACTTCTCCCAAATTTATATTGCGTAAATCAATCAAGTTAAAGTTACATTTTAATGATCAGTGGATTCAGGTTCCTCTTTAGACAATCCATATGGAACTGCCGTTACCAGAAGCAAAGATTTATCCTCGTATTTGAAATTAAATCTAAAGACTGTGGTCAGTGTGAGACAAACAAACCCTTGAATTGATTGAGCTGGATAAAATCTTTAGAGAGTAAGGGGATTGCAGTTCGCTTAATTCTCGACACAAATGTTGCGAAGGGGCGACTCTGTGTTGTAATTTAAAGCGAAACTATTTCCAAAAATGCCTCAATTCTCCAAGAATCTTCAGCAGTAGGTCTCGCTAAAAATTTACAAAAAAAAATTACTTACTGTTTGTGTCCTCCTTCACATATACGTCATGCCATATTGAAGTACAATAATCTTTCTCCTTATTGTAGAACAAAAATGGGAAATCCACCACTCTTCTTTCACATGCAGTGATGCCTGTGTCCGCTGTTAGTATTATTCGAGTTTTATAAGGAATGATAACCCCCGCCTAACAGCTCTTGGCGCAGTGACACTTAGCAGCTTCATTCCCAGATAATGCGTAGGCTCTCCGGTTTGACGGCTTTGACACGTATGAATAATGGATAAAATTTGTATTCTTAAAGAGTATAACTAAACGGGAAGCCGTAAGTTTTTACAGGTCGAATTTCTTTTTTGCTAGAAAATAATCTAGATACTTGTGTTGAAAGGAAATGAAGTCAAAATTTGATACCTGGTTGAAATGTGCTTCGTGACAATTGGCAACGGATTCACTATTCTCTACTTTCTTTGGAAAATAACAACAGGTGCGTTTCACAGACACAATGCTATTCAAGGTGCAAAAAGGACTGTTTCCATGATGCCCTCTTCAGCATTTCCACTGAACAAACTAACTTGAGGAGAAGGAATGCCATCCACATATCGACTTGATTGTGAAATTGATTTATAATTTCATTCCAAAAACATTATATAAACAAGTTACTCTGTCTAATCAATTTTGCTTTAAAGATACTAAATTGAAGTTTCATGTAATGTTTTGTAATAAATTTTGATTGAATTATTACTTTGAATGAGATGCTTTGGTTTAAGGGTTCATTCTTGATCATAACTGATTATTTTTCATTGCAATGACCTGAATGATTTCAAGTTTCTTCTATTTTAACTATTCAACCTCAGATGCCACCATTTTACACATTTGCTCATTCCAAATTATCTGCCTGTTTATTGGGTTGGAGGGACCTGTGTTTCAGCAAACAACCTGTCCAACTCAGGAGCAATATTTTGGACAAGCATGTGACCTCTTCTGCAACTAAAGTGGTTTCTAACAAAAACTACTCTGCAAACTCATAATTGCTTACAGACTCATTTCAATTTCTTTGCCTGTCAGACAGGGTTAAAGGGTCATGTACTTCAATAAATATCTTGTTAGACTCTGTTGCAACATTTCTGGGAAAACAGTGGGTCCTTTTCTACAACTGCACAAGTGTGGTAACAAGAATGAAAATTTACTGAATGTACCAAAAACTACAAGGACAGAGGTGGTGAAGCACCCCTATAAATCTAGACAAACCAATAGATTTGTCTCAAAAATAATATTGAACTGTTATATTGTATTCAGGATACTGGATCCAGCAATAACATTCACTGGACAATTCATCTTGAGTAGCACGATCATTTAACCTGCATCTATCTATCAACTAGGGACCCGTCTTCAAATGCATTTCAATGGTGGGACCATCCTCCAGGTCAAGACAAATATATCAAATTAAAAGTCTATTGACCCTCAATTACACAGAGCACCAATCGAGTTTTCCCTAAAGTAGATCATTCTGCCAACATTGCCAGAATTGTATTAAATGATATACTGTTGGATCAGT
>JBCAUG010444780.1:0-15793 GCA_038406175.1 Haplosyllis leylae
GGACAGAAATCTTTTGATAGGTCGGCTACGCAGCGGGCGGTATGCCTCTTGCGTTCACGCAGGAGGACTTTCTTGTTCGAAGTATAAATACGTGAATAATGTCTCATCACGTGACTTGAAGTGAAACTGTTCTGTTTTAGGAAACGATGGCAGCTGTAATCTGGAATTAAACTTGAAAGTAAAAAGAGTAACTCAAATTGTTTATTTAAGATAACAAAAAGAAAGTGAACGGAGATCTGTCTATATGAGGGCACTCCACCACAAATGCAGATGAAAAATCGGGTTTTTCACGATACGCGTTTTTGTCAGATTATCTGACAGATCTCTATACAGGCAAGAGCAAAAAAAATTGATGTTGAACCCAGGACCTCCTGATCATCACTCTAATGTTCTACAGACTGTGCTAGCCTGGTATGTGTTGGGCAGAAGATTTCTGAAGTGATCTTTGTTTCATGCACCACTTCACATTTTGGACTTTGGTCATTTCTAGAATCAATACAGCATGAATTTACACAGACCATGAAGATTCAGGCTAGCAACTGAATGTTGACTCAGCTCAGTTGGTAAAGTATTGGCATGATGATCCGCAGATCATGGGTTCAATCCATACTGGTGGCAATTTTTGACGATTTTTTTGCTCTTCCCTGCGTAAAGATCTGTCAGATAATCTGACAGAAACGCGTACCGTGAAAAACTAGAATGGTTCGCAAATTTTCAAATGATCATTTTAAATGTAAATAACAACACATGACGCAAGGGGACAAATTGGTTTGAAAAACACTTTTATTGATATAAATTATGACAAGTCCCAAAGCTCTTTTGCGATGTTACAATGATATAAGAGAATGCCATCTCTGAATGTGAGGCTGAAGTGGTTACGACTAAAGGCAGAGACGACTAGGGTTCACAGAAGATGCTAGAAGACAGCTAGTCAGGGGGTAGGGTCACCTGGTCAGGGTCCCCCTATGCTTGACCTACCCTTCCCCCATCCAGACCAGACCTAGCCAGGAAGAGGTAGAGTCACCTGCTCAGGGTACCAACTCCACTCCCTCCACCTGGGTCACATTTTTGGTAACAGTATTTCCCTTCCTCCTCCACCTCTATTCAAGATGGAGACAGGAAGTACCCCCTGCTCCAGGCAGGACCACAGCAATACGTACCCTTCCCCCAGGCGGAACAAGGACAGCACACCCTCCCCCATCTCCGATCACGACGTTCACTCCCCCTTCCCTGCCTCTTGAACAGAATCACAGACACCTGTGAAAACATTACCTTACCTCATGCTAAGTACTTTGTCGGTAAGTATCAGATACAAGCTTGTCACATGGTGTTTTGAGCACGGAGCAAAAAAAACAACAGTAATTTAACTCGAACACGCCGAAGGAAGTTTAGACAATTCTGACTCATCCTAAGCAATAATGGTTTGTAAAAATTTATATTTGAACCATGCTCAAATAATCAGCACTTTAATCTTAGAAAAAAATAATGCTATACATTTACTATATTCTGTACATACTATATTCTATACATTTACATCATTGTGTAGTCATGCTATATTGATTCTTGGACTTAGAATTTTCGGGAATAAATATAGAACATGACTACATGAGGATCTAAAGGACTGAGACTTCCAGCAACAGAAGAGGAAATGAAAGGAATCATAAATGTCCGTTATGAACATTGAAAAAGAAGGCCCTCTACCATTATCTTTAAGTACAATCAATGCAATTGCAATGGGGCTCGTTCAGGCATGACAGCCCAATGCTGCCATCAGTCACACATTTGCACTAAAAAGTTGATTCTAAAAATAACATTGCATCTATGAGCTGATTTCCCCAACTGATAGGGGAATTAGCTCAGGCAGTAGCATGCAGGACATGAAAGTCATAGCTGTCTGGTTTCAACTTCCATTGAGGATAACATATTGCTGCTAGGTTTTTTTTAGTTCTCTCGTGGTTTTGTAGAACCTATAGAATATATAGAATCTAAAGTCTAAAGTCAATTAAGGTAAAACTCGATTATTTCTCATAGACCACCATTTTAGGAATCGTACCATCGTTCATCCTCCACTGTGTTCATTTACTAATTTCTCCACTACCAACCATTGTATTCAAATACTACTACATAATGTAGGAATAGACACATTACTACTTGCTATTTCTGATCTAGCTCTATATTTTTCTGATTTCTTGCGACAACCAAGTATTTTTTTCAGAGCTTCTTGATAATCTCTGTACTTGATAAGATAAATAAAGGGGTTTACTGTACAATTGCAAAAAACCATTAAAACTGTAAACTGGTAATAAGTTCCATTCCAATTGATTTCATAGCCCAAATTGTACATTAGAAAATAAATTTGATTATTCGACCAACATACGATGAAGCAAAGACCAACCAATAAGAAAGTCTTCAGTGTATTTGTTCTGGCCAATTGGAAAGTGTCTTTCACAGCCGGAGTGTTGTTTAATGAGGGCGCATCACTTTTGGTGGAATCAAGATCGATGCGTCGGGTTAAAATCCATAATATGCGTCCGTTACAATAAATAAGTATTATGAGAGGAATGAAGAATAAGACGAAAATAACAACTACTCCAAAAACACTGTTGATTAGTGGACTTGGCCAAATTGCGTACACCAGACATGCATTTCCATCATCAACCTGAAAGAATAATTTCTAACGTTTAAGCACAATTTCATTGAGTAAGAATAGAAATTTGAACAAAGCAGAACCAGACTAATTTCAAGTTACTGATGACAAAGTATCCTTTCAAATTGTGTGGCTTTAAGTTTAAAAGCAATGCAGAAAATAGGCAAAAAGTTTTTAAAACAAATGATTACATTAGCTTTTAACGTATTTTTATTTGTGACATTTTAGTTTTCAGAATACTTTCAAGTCTAAGCTTTCTTTGGAAGTAAAAAAATTTAAGTCAGACAATTCAAAGTTACACCCGTCAACGGTAAAAAAATCTTGGGAGTTGGATTGAACTTTAGTCTTGAAGTTTCAACTTCTTAACATAGTGAATGTCATGTGAAAGAAAAGTTAAGGAAAGTTTTTTCTCATTTACGTATAAGTTTATCAATACCTACTCTTCATGTGCATAAAAAGTAAAATCGAAGCTTGAATTTGGAACACCGCGCCTTACTCACTTTTGATGAAGGTATCATGTATCCAGCGTGGAAAGCAAGGCCAAAAATCCAGTTTGAAACGAAGCAAATGTAGATCCATGATTTCTTAAAGTTTGCTTTGTGCCACATAGTGTGTACCAGCTCCAAATATCTGACAATGACAAAAATTTTGAAAAGTGATCAATTGAAGGTGATTCTGTCCAGCAAAGTGACATTCAATTGAAGCCGTGTTGCCTGTCTTCAGAAGGACCCTACAGAAGGGATTAAAATCAAGGTTCTTCCTACATATATCTTATTTCCATTATTAGCCTTTCCTATCAATTGCGCAGGCCAATCAACTGTCCCGATAGTTCAACTTTTTTCACAGAAACCACAGCAACACTTGGGATAAGAGAGTCCATTGGATAATTGCACATTGAAAATATTGCAAATTGGAAATATTACGTTGCCTATTAAGCAAAAGACATGTATATTCTCAACAACAGTAAAGTACATCTCCTTTGCTACCTCTGGGTCAGTATCTACCACACTGAACAGATACCTTATCAGATGTCACAAAATTTTCATTTTTACCACTTCATCTGGGAATAAATCTACTGCTGGATCCCTAGAAACCATCCTACTTTGGGACTTTGGATCTGTGAATTCAGTGTTTTGGGGTAAATCTAATTTAATATTGTTCTCAACTTCAGGCCCCTGATGTTATTTATTTCGTTGTTATTTGTGTTTTTCACGATAGCTAAATCTGACAGATCTATCAGATCTGACAGAAATATACATTTTTTAAGAATAATTACAATTTAGAATTTAAATGTAAGGGTCATTCAATATTTCCAGTACTTGCTAGATCATGCGTACTTTGTCAAATAATCAATCAGAATCTGTCAGAATTGCGTATCGTGAAAAACTAGATTGAGGCCACTGGACACTGATAGTTCTAATTATAAAGAAGTGAAATAAACTAAGAGTAGCGTTCGCCATTAGATTTCAAGGAAGAGGTACTTATAAATAGAGTCTATGTAAGGTAATTCTTAAAATAAACCTGAATTGCAAAGTCTTTTTTCTTTCGCAGTTCACTAAAATACATTTTGCTCTATTCACGTAAAATTAACAAGATTGGGAAGCTGTGATACAGAGAAAGGACAGGAAGCAGTCTTTCTTATACATAGAAATAGCTAGATAACTGACAGTTCCGGGGCCTGTTCTGTCTCAGATTGCGTCCAACTTTTTCACAACAGTTTCTTGAATGTCTTTTCAGTGTCTTGTAATTTAAATCTTATGGATTCTTTTTTGTGCTACTAATATACTTAGATGTAAAAGATCCTTTTTACATCCGGGCAAGTAAAGTCTCTGTTGTGTGATCTTTGAATATCTTCAGTTGGATAACTATTAAATGCACTAGTCATATTCAGTTACAATTAGAGGACGTCCACACCTGATCACAAAAATGTGCACAATGACAGTGGTCGATCGAACTACTGGTCAGTAAACAACTAGAAGCAAATGGAATATTGAATCATTAACCAAATACCCAACAATAAGTTACTGCTTTCGGGTGCAACAATGTGTCTAAATTTTTCCATTCTCAAATATGAGCTGATAGATTTCTATTAAACTTGAAAAAATGTAAAAACTCAAGGTGCCAATTTCCTATCAATATTCTACTGTTGGTCATGAGCTAAGAAGAAATTGTCTGGCACCTTGGTCCGCCTCCCCTACTTAATACGACCTGTGAATCACTGATAGGTTTTTCAACAGCCTGGTAGACATGAGTGTTGTTTCTCCTTGACCCGGTTTTTTACCAACCACGTACGTAAATGGTAAGATATCTGTTATGGCCATAAAGCCCTAAATATGTTACTCTATTGAGACCAATTAAATGGTAATTTCCAAAGATTGTGTCCAAAATACACTCTAAAGAACGTTAATACAACAACAATATTAATTCCCATAGGAATTCTTCAGGTTAATTACTGTCTATATAAAATGTACACTTCAATAATCATCGTCAATACTGGATAAGATTACAAATTTAAGGCGGAAATGTTCCAAAACAAGTTGACGATCAAGATATCAGGGATGGATCATTGTAAATCCAACAGTCGCAAACACCAAAATAATCTAATATTTTCAAGTATAAATTCCTTAAAATAATCCATGTCATCATCCGCATGGGGCACGAAATACTATATCATTAAATTAAGTTTGCTTGCACGACTGAAGGGTCCATTCAAAGAAAGGTCCGGAAATGTTTTTTGAATAAAGAATGCAAAAAAAAAAAAACAATGTAAATTTCGATACGATAACAAACATTTTCAACTGCGCATGATCATTTTCAAAAATGTTTTAGAAAAAAAAGATTTCATACTTGTTTTTATAAATAACAGGTGAATAAGTTGTATCAGTGATTTTGTAGACAAAATAACTAACCTCTCAAATGTCAATGCCACAATATTCCAGGTGGACGATGCGAATAATCCCCAAAGTATAAATTTAGTGTTCCACATAACACATTCTACAATGCCCAGAATCCCGTCATTGTGTAAAGAATATGTGTTTCTAATTGTTAATGTAGTTAAAACTAAAACGGTGGAAGCTGCCAAGTCGAGGAAACTCTACATGGAAAAGATTAAAAAGAAATTGTTTCCATTTTTAAAGATCCAGAAAAGAAAAGTTTATGTAATTTCCTTTAAATAATAACATCATTCACCAATGTGTGTGGCAGGTTGGCTGCCAGTGCAGATAGTGAAGGCAATTGCCATAACATAAACCTTCACACATAACTTATGCTACTTCACAGGTTATATTCAAACGGAACTCATAACTTCTTGTGTCGGCAGAAAACATAAAAATGTAGTACTTATTTGGAAGATATTCAATTGCTATATCTATGTTTCAGTGGATAACGATGCAATCAACAATTCTAGAAGATATTTTACTTGTAGAGTCTGTAATTTGGACAATATAGTGACAGAACTGCAAAAAGGCAACTTTAGGCCATGAGATTTTGGTTATTTCACTATATTTTCTGGAATATGGGAATTTACATACTAAATTTCTTTCTGAATTTTCATTGTGTTACTATCCCTCAAAATATAGACATACCAATTGAATATTTTCTTGAAACAGTACTGAATTTTGACATTTTCTGCCGAGAAAACAAGTGAAGAGTTCCGTTTGAAGTGAAATTATGTAAACTTTCCTGAAACGACAGTCTTTGAAATATTGCAGGGTACGACACGTGCCTAAGCACCTACAGGGAGGGCTCTGCCCATACCCTAGACCTGTAACTCAACAGCCAATAGGAGGTCGCTAAATACCTGTATATATAGAGCGCACTGCTAATAGGGCCAGAGTAGAATAAACGCACTTCCAGTAACCTTACGTTTCTCTTTTACTTAAGAAAAGAGGTACGCACAACGCGCACCTTACAATATGGCGATGAAAGCATGACCTGTAATTAAATAACATAAATCAAACAATTAAAGAAAACTAGATTATTTCAATTTGCTGCTTTGGTAAAATTATTGGAAAGGCCAAACGTTTGATTGGACTGAATTAAGATTTCATCAGAATTGGATCTGACATCTCAACGCAAAAACCTCACATCCTATTCAAGACGACGAACAAGAACCATTATACTAACCTGATTTAAAATAAAAATATTAGGAATTTTCTTTCTGAATTTTTTGTGATTTAAAAATACCACAATTACAGTAAAATTGCCAATTATTCCAACAGAAGCTATTATGCTGTGAATCACCATCATAGTTAAAATAGTTCCTGATGTTTCTTCTGTGCTTGACAATGTTCCATTGGAACTTGCATCATTAGTTTGTGTAGTGTTGATCATTTCTTCGTGTTAAAACTGTCTAAACTAGATGTGTGTAATTCCAAACTAAAACTGCATTTCTAATTAATTATTTCTAAGTTCCAATTCACCTAATTCAAACCGCTGCCATGTGGTCTGTAAAATTTGTTATAATTAGTTACAAAGAACAAAATTAGACCTCTATCAAATATAGCTGCCTATGTCACTTTCCGAAGGAGTGAGCTGTAAGCAGAGTATGGAGTAGACAAAAAGAGAATGAAGCAGACAAACCAGCTTTTACGTGGAAATTGGCGCAAACTTTCCAACAACAAGCAACAACTTCAAATAGAACGACAACATTGCCAACAAAAAATTTTAACATTTGGAGGTTCTCGAGGCTCCATTCATCATGTGCTTCTTTTATTCTTTGATAAAAATAGTTACACGTGGATATATTACAATGTAACTGTAATGTAAAAGTAACTATTCACAGAAACTTCGCTGGCACATTCAATACCTGCTTTAATATGGTGTTTCTATTTGCTAAAACAAACGGGTTATTTGGAGTTGTATTATAGTGTCTACCATAGAGAAGCTTCTAAAAGAATCTTGTAAAAACATCAGTGCTTTAAACAGTTAAATGTTCTATCAGTAATTTTATTTTGGCACTGCTTGATGTGGACATGTACGCTAATGGTGAAAAATTTGATATGAAAGGACAAGATGTCATAATCGGCGGGATCTGACCGGAAAACGCCGAAACATTAATATCAAGTCCTGTCAGCATCAGCAGCCATAACTTTGTCCTCTTCCACGCTGCCAGAAGAGCTCCATTTCTGACAGCTTTTGAGCCTTTCAGTGAATTCTGATTAGAATTTCCAACAGTTGTCTGTCAGAAAATATATTAGTAAGCACAAACAATTAACCAATGCATTTATCTCAAAAATAATATTGCATTATTATATTTTATATTGGGGAGATGCAACCGACGTTGGAATTTTTCCAGCTTACTTAGGGATGCCTCTGATATCACAATCCTTAGGCTTCCTTATAGTCAATTTGATGGCCCAAGTCAGAACAACATCAAACCAACCAAAGCATCCAAATTTTCCAAGAATGTTTTTCAGAACAGGTACATAACAATTAGATCCAACGTCTGGTAAAAGTGAAAAGTAAAGCCAGCCAAATAAACATTACAACTTAAAACCGTGACAAAAACTTAATCAAAAAATATCAAGCGGGGTTTCCCTGCCAAGTCGCCAACATTGCCAACAAAAGAGCTGTATAAATTCAGAAAAATATCTGCTTCCAGTGGGGACCTCTTGTAATTTACACTTATGCCTTACTGACTGTGCTAACAAGACATGTGTTGAATACTAGATCTCTGAACTGAACTTTTTTTCATGCACCGCTTTACTTTACACGGTGAGCAAGGCACAGGAGCAGGTAATTAGATCTAGATCTAAACTCAGGAAAAATTCAATCTAGATCCAAACTCAGAAATATTCAGATCTAGATCCAGATCTAAACTTGGAAATATTAAATCCAGATCCAAAATGGCTACCAAAGGTCCACTTCACCCAAACTGGAATTGTTAGTTTTTCACATCTTCATTTCATTCTCACCTCGCATGGGTTCAGTCTCGTCCTACATATATGTCACTTTGCATTAAATAATATTTTCACCTCTCGTGCGAAAAATTCCCAAAGAAATTTAGGCAAAAACCCGTCCGTAAACCAATATGATACCTCTACGATTCACCAAATATTTTGTTCTATTCTCTGGCACCAGCATGCGATTTAACTAAATAGTTATAAATTTCCTTCAGTCACGACGATTGTCTTCTCTTAGACCCTAATGGAAAAGAGGCGTTAGATCGTTTTAATTTTGATCTGTTTATTGAATATTTTAACACGACCAATTGCAGCCATAACTACACACGTGCAACGGGAAATATTGGTGTAATTATCACTTTTGACATTGTTAAACAACATTGGATATTAGCATTATTAAAAGAAAGAATTTTCAAGCAACGTCAAGTTATGTCCCCACAAGAATTTGTTTTGTAACATCACAGGGAATCACTGAAGGTCCCCCCCCCCCTCAGGGAAACATTTGGACACCTCCCTCACGTGATAACCAGTGAAATTTACGAGAAAAGTTGTAGGTATTAATTTGTTTAACTTTACACGTATAATTCTCTCAGGTATAAATTGATCAATGAATAGGTATGGTTCACATCAAACAACATTTCATAAAAATACAAACATAATAAAAATAAGAATATTATGTGGAACAAATTCAACAGATACATAAACACCAGTCAAGCAGCCAGGCATCCACTATACGTTATTCTTCCCTTCAACGTTCCAAGTTAAGATGTAATTGTGATATTCTCCGTAGGAATTGTACTACTGAGTCTTGAATTCGACTCTGCCCTGTTACATCCAAAGAGCTCTCTTAAAGCATGTTGATAATCTCTGTACTTTATGAGGTAAATGAATGGATTAACTGTGCAGTTGAGGAACACCATTAAAACCCCAAATTTGTAATAAATACCATTAAAGTCAACATCATAGCCTAAATTAAACATGAGGAAAAATATTTGATCATTTGACCAACAGATTATAAAGCATAGCCCAACTAATAAAAATGTTTTGATTGTGTTTTGCCTGGCCAGCTGGAATTTATCTCTCGTATGGTTTTGTATTTTATTATCTGAACTGGTCGTCTGTGGGTTTGTTTCCAATTTTGAGTCAATCCTTCTGGTTAACACCCAAACGATTCTTCCGTAACAGTACATCAGTATAATCAGCGGTATAACAAATAATATGAAAATTACGGAAACTCCAAAGGTGCTGTTGAAAAGAGCACTCGGCCAAAAGGCGTACGCAAGGCATCTTCCGGAGACAACCTGAAACCATTGAATAAAGCGTCAATAGTGTATTATTAATTGTATCAAGTAAATGCCAATCTAGCATCATCTGTGCCTTTGTAATTACTAGTCCACCAGACCACATAGATAAAATTATAATTATCTTCTTTATAAATCTCTCAGACCTATGATTTTAACAAAGAAATTGAATGATATGAGCACTTTTTATTTTTGACAATGTGAGATTAACCTTTATATAGTACAATTTTATTTTTGACAATGTGAGATTAACCTTTATATAGTACAAAGAAATAAAATTTTGATTAATTTTCCTTTTCATTTTAGAAGGATTTTGTCATGCGGTGAGTTTTTTGCCAATTAACTGCAATGAAAGTGGAAGTTGTACGGGAAAGATATTGAATTAATCAAACTTTTCAAAATCAATTAAAACATAGTCTAAAAAGAATTCACTTTAAATGAGTATATAATTTTTGTAGATCAGTTTTAATTTTTCAATTTGACCATTATTTTAAAATATCCTAGTTTTTCCTTACCTTTGAAGTGGGGATCATGTAGCCAGCGTGAAAAATAATGCCAAAAAGACAATTGCAAATGAATCCTATGTAAATCCAACGCTTCTTGAAATGAGCTTTATGCCAAATTGGATGAACTAGCTCCAAGTATCTATGTGAACAACATTACAAAACTAAATTTCCAACACTACCCTAGAACTAGCTTTTTTCAGTCTATGGAAATTAAGTAGAGTGGAAAGGAAAAACACAGACCTCTCAAATGTTAATGAAACTATATTCCACGTAGATGACAGAAATAGTCCCCACAGCAGAAATTCGGTGTTCCATAATCGACATTCTATGGATCCGAAGATTCCACTGCTGTGTATTAAATAGGCATCTCTGACCGTCACAGTCACTAGGAGTAGCAGACTGGACGCCGAAAAATCCAAAATACTCTGAAAATAAAATGAACATTTTGTTAGGAACCCATCGCTTGCAGGGGATGCAAAGGATGGTATCCACCCCAGGCACACGTCTCCTGGAGTCCAACTAGTTGGCCCCACAAAATGACTAATTTCTTCCACTTAAAGTTCAGCGTTACGTTGATCTGTAATATTGCAGGGTACGACACGTGCCTAAGCACCTACAGGGAGGGCTCCGCCCACACCCTAGACCCGTAATTCACCAGCCAATAGAAGGCCGCTATATACCCGTATATATAGAGCGCACTGCTAATAGGGCCAGAGTAGAATAAACGCACTTCCAGTAAACTCACGACTACTCTTTACTTACGCAAAGAGGTACGCACAACGCGCACCTTACAATATACTAAGAACGTACACATCACTCCCATCACCATGCTTGTCCTAATGGTGAAACATGCTCCTAATTAGTTGTAAATTATTAATTGGGTTGCGGCAGCATTACTCTTAACTGTAGGATCTTATGGTCTCTCTACTTCCCAAAGGTTTAGAAGGGGAAGACTATTTATGGCAGAAAAGTCAACTTACTGTGTGAAAGGTTTCTTAGTTTTCTTTCACCGCTGAATTTATGGTCCTGAACATGACTTTATATGAAGAAATGCAAGACAGTTAAAATGGGATGTAACCAGACAGATATAATGAAGATCGATATGACATATTTGCTTGAAATTTGGGGAAATGTAAAACCATTCCATTTGTTTTCTGGTGTATGTGTTCTCTCAATGGTGAGCACTGCGATGGAATCTGTTATAGATCTATTTGCGCTCCTGAAAGATGGAGTGTTTTTGAAACACTCACCCCTTGACTTGACCAGGACGAAGACTTTGGACTTCTTACAATTGATCTTTCTTTATTTAGGCTTAGATTGGCCAACTGTGGCAATGTGTATCGATTTCCATAAAATTCAAACGGATTTTGTTACTCAAAGACTGGGTTAAGTAGGATATTGAAGGAGCACTTATTTAGGTTAAGCTGACAAGGAAAGCAATGGAAAATACACTGCTTCACTGGCATAATGACTTTAAGTAGATTTTCCTTTTATGTTATCCATGTTCAGTTCATTGAGTATTTATACCACGAAGGCATTATTGATATAAGTTAAAACCCGCAAGTAGATCTATGTAACACATTCTTACAGTAATGTCTGTTAATAAGAGCACGAGTACAACCTGTTAGTTTGTCTTCGCTAGGAACCAACTGGTAGAACATCATGCAAATTACTAATGCACTAATTACACCACAGAAGTATATACAAGTGACTGCACCCGTAATTTAATTTCCTTTATTCATTCGGCGTTAGAAAACCCTGATTATGGTGGCGTCATTATGAAAGAAGGACTTCTTTTATTACCACATTTCTATCATTCTCAGTTCTTCCCAATTAATTGTTGTCTACTTTCCGCATCGGGGCTCAACAGAAACCATGAGTCAATTATATGAATTCGACTATATGGCCATATTTCAACTATGCGTCTGATCTTCCAAGTTCAGGGGGAAAATTAGTCACGGAATAGATTTACCTGTCAAGATAATTTGAATAGTAAGGAAAGATTTCCTTATTCTGTGGTCAGACAGTATCCTGTACCAAAGGTTTTTTCTGATCGAGAGATGATCATTATCACCTTGCAAACAAGTAACGTTATGCTAAACAATAGTGTCATGACAAGGAGATGCATTAAATAATCCAGCGAGGTGAGCCTGGGTACATTTCTTCAACAAAAAAGTCACCAACAGGTAGAAAACGCGAAATTTGATGGACACCAGCCAGCCTTTGGATAAGGATTTTATCCTGTGATTATTGTCACTTTGCGATGAGTCCAAATGGAGATGGAGGTGAGTTTGAGGATTTATTTGCTCCTATTATTGCGCCCCCTAAATGGACACAATGACCATTGTAACCATCCGCGCAAGTAATCATATCAGTCGGATCTTTCTGTGTGTTTGTCTTTTACGTCTTTTGGACTTTTGGACCATCGCAGCTAGGAACTTCATTTTCAGTGTGCAATTACATCTTGATCATATCTAGGTCAAGTTTGAGAATCAATGGCAATGGGTCAAGGTTAAAGTAAAATGGATTAAAAGTCATATTTTACCAAATGGTTTCTGCTGTATGCTTGTAGGTTACTGAATATCAAAGTCAAAAATTTTTTTTGTCTATTGTAAATATTTTTTGTAATCTGTGTGTTATGCGGATGGTAAGCCTTTTTAACTGAAAGGAATTCTTGTTAAGAATAAACTCATTCTGGTTCAGCCAACAATACTACAGCAGGAACCGCGCAAGTACATCTGTATACTTCACATATGTTAGTAAATATATTATAAGTTTTACAACTACTTATTTTCATCCTTCAACAGGAGTTAATGAAGTTCAGCTAAATGCGGCAGTTGTTATCTAATGTAAGATTTGCCTTGTTCAGTTTCCTAACGTGACAAAGTGAGGGATTGCCAGCAATTAGGAGACATTTTCAGGGGGATTTCCTTTATTGATTTGTATTGATTATGTATTACTTCTTACACACACAATCATTTTCAACAGGTTAATTCTGAAGCATCACCACTAATTAATTTAAATCACTGGTCCCCACTAAATATTTTATTGCAATATCGCCATGGGTACTTTGCGCATCAACCATTGTATGCTACAAATTACCAAGAATGAAAACTAAATATTGGGAACATTTTAGAAAAGAAAACATAATTCAATTCTTTTACCCTGACAAGATAGATGACCGCTGACAGATTGTTTTAATAATAAGCCTTTTTAAAAACCCCAAAATATGATTGAAGGACAAATTACTTTGGTGGCTCGTTCGTGAATTGTTTCCCTACACATTTTTTTGTCTACTCCCGCGTTTACACACACATGGTTTTTGCATTTGCAAGTTTTTCACGCGTATCAGTTCTTCACAACATCTTCACACACGACCAAAGTTCCTCCACATGGTTCTTAGTTTTGCAAGGGAAATATCTACAAGAGTCTGCCCCTTCCAAAAACGCCCACAAACCCCGTCTTTAAACTGCACAGGTAGCAATAACAAAGCACCAACAAAATCACCTAAGTATCCTAAAGATATCCGAACCTTATGCATGTGGTAGATTTCCGAAATGAAGAACATGAAAGTTGAGGGAAATAATCCATGTCAAAAAACTGTAATACCTTGCAATCAATGCAAGATACTAGAGGACTGGTCTGTTCTTAGGGCATGGTGATTTGATTATAACATTCTTTTGCAGCTGCTGCTACAGTTACATTTAGGCAGTTCGTTTGATAAACAATGCAGTGAACGGCCAGAGTAAAAGTTTTAAAGCATAAATTTGCCTTAAAACAAGGTCTGTGTTTTGACTTGAAATTTTCTTGTGCCATGATAAAATAACTGCGGTACCTTTGGTATCCCGGCTATTTAGTTTATCCTAAAGAACGGCCAAACTGGACTGCCACATTTTGGACTTGAAAAAAACTGCAGTAAAATTATTTTCGTGTTAATGGCTATGGGGATATCCTTTCACCTCTGGACAAGAGACCGACCTGCAGACCACAAGATTCTAACACACCTGATCCTATCAACCTTGTACACTTGATGGAGTACAATTGGATTACCGGCGATGTAATTGTTAATATGAACATATTGCGAGATGAAGTAAAATATTTATGATTAACAATGGAACATTATTGATTACCTTCAATCATCTTTCCGAAGAGTGGTAGCCTTCACGAAACAATCGGTCAGATGTTACATCACTGGGAATAAATCTCTATTCATCAACCGCAACATATGCGTAATTTGCCTGAGTTAGTGCAATTAAGCAACAAATAAAGATCGATAAGGCTGTAATTTTTTGTTTTTGCTGTGACTCAAAAAGAAATAATTGCTATTGTTTTACAGAGTGTAAAGTCATAAAAGGGATTTCATTCAGGCCTGAAACATGCTCAAGATAATACTCTCGATCCTTTGATTTGTATTTAATAATTTACCGCTTGTGAAGTCTTGCATCAAAAGTACTCACGTTAAGGAACAAAAATACACATTGACGTGACTATACTGACTATCATGTATGTGTTTGAATTTGGGAAAAATGTTCTTCTTTGTGTGAGAAATATCAGTTTTCTACCTCAAATTATGCATCAAAATACTAAGGAGGAATAATTTTAGAAATAAGTAGAGAACTATGATCTATACAAGACAAATAGATGGGTTGATAATTTACCATTTTTGTGTCGGTACTGCTGAGATTCTCTTTAATATGTTCTGCTTCATATTGGTGCTTCACTTTACTAAAAAGTTGGTTTCCATCAAATGGAAAAACTAATTATCTAATGATTCTTCTTCTTTAAAGATTTTTGTTTCGCTGTCAACCACACAGATCCATTTATGAAAATGAAATCAAAGCGATTGCCTCTTCAATTCCGAAAGTGAAACACACCAAGTGATTCCCATCAGGCAAATTTCTGCAAAAGTTACATGTGATAGATCGCCAAATGGGTACTCCCTCCTACCGGTTCGTTGATATTGACTGTACAATCAAAAGTGACTTTTGTTGAATAAAAAAAATTGTGACAAAATGTGCATTTGTCATGGAACATTTGACGTGGAAATCTTTAAAATGGGCAGGTCTCCGGTTGAAATTTTAGTCGCAAAAAAAATTGAAATTATCTAGGCATATCTATTTAGTTTTTCATTTTCTGTAATTTGGTTGTAAATTTTACCATGATATCATGGTAGGTACGATCCTTACGATGCTGAATTAATGTCAACATAATCATTTCAATATGAGTAATATCTATATTTAATATTAAAAGGGATGTCATGCAGTAATAACCAGAAAATTGACTGTACGCGGTCAAAGGTTTAGTCTCCGCAAGATGTTCCACACACCTGACTTCCGAAAGTCCCGGAGGGGGGGGGAGGGGGGGTTGATGGTAAACCTCAAACTTTGTTCCTGAGTCTTAATCTGCTAAAAACCCAAAGTCCCAGTGGGGGGAGGG
>JBCAUG010444891.1:0-15793 GCA_038406175.1 Haplosyllis leylae
CCCCCAGAAATTTGTTTTCAGTCTACCGTCTACCATGTTGCGGAGACTAAACCTTAGACGTACGCGCGCGTACGGTCAACATTCTCGTTTTTATGTGTGCTTACCAGACAATACTGTAAATACAAGCGGACTGAAAATTTATTGCCACAAAAATTTGACAATATTTGTTTCAATATTCATACATATAGAAAGTCGCAAAATATATTGCATCACTGTTAACAAGTAAGAAATAATAAGATTATTTTGGTAAACATACCTGTAATGGTGTCTAAGATGAAAACTTGTCTTACCTCCTCCGATACCAATAGTGGTGATAATTCCCTGTTCGCGAGCCTCTATGGCCTCTAACCACGTCTGTTTTGGATTGTTACTCTTTCCGTCTGTCAACACAACCAGGTAGTTTGGCACCCCCGGTCTGTCTCCCCGCTCTGGTGTGAACATTCGTGTCCGTGCAAATCTTTTGTGGACAAAAATTTAATTATCAACATTGTTGATAATGGTAATGGCATTTCTCGCTGAATTTTTGGGCTGGTGCAAAAATAGATTTGTAGCACATCCTTTAAAAATAGCCAGTAAAAACCTACTCTATCGCTGCCGCAGTGTTGGTCTTTCCATCTGTAAAGTTTGCTTTCAGGTTGTCCAATATCTCCTGTTTGGTCAGGAATTCATTCAGGTAAAACTCTAGTTTTGCTTCGTCGGCAAAAGTTAACAAGCCAATCTGAAAATGTGCAGTGCATTACCATGTATTTTTGTGGGTCCTACATTTACTGTACGCAGTTTCAGACCCCTGGCCGTATTTCCCAGACAGGGGCGTCAACCTATTATTACCACCCGTGTACATGATGCGACGTGAAGGTTATGATTTCACTTTCACAGGTGTTTGTCTGTCCACGGGGGGGGGGGGGGGGTTACCCAATCCCCATCCCATAATACTTCTAACAACTGGTCCCCTGTCCTTTTTGGGGGGGGTATCACGGTGACTGGTCCCAGGTCCATTCCTCCTGGCCAGGACAGAGTGGGGTACCCTCCCCAGTCAAGACAGGATGGGTACCCCCCCCCCGGTAAGGACAGGATAGGGTACCCCCCCCCGGGACAGGCTATGCTTGGACAGGTCATGCCACAAGTGGTGCGCTTCTTGCGGTTTCCCACAGGAGGACCTTCTTGTTTGCCCAGTTTTTTTTCCTTAAAAAGTCTATCAAAATGAAAGAAATTTAGCCCCTGAGTACCAGTGGTACATTATGACCATAACTTCACTTCAGGACCCCTAACTTCCGCCTGGGATGACCTTCTAGAACACCAAAGTCAGTCTACTTCGCAATCCAAGGGGTGTACTCCGATGTGAGATCCATTTGAGTATACTCCTTTTGCGTGTATTGGATATACAGTGGCGTATCATGTTAGTGTGTTCACTTGTCTAATGTTAATTACACAATGATCGCTAGAGGACACCAAGCAACATGTTGTTCTCGGCAAGGTTTTTATTAATTAAACAGTCAGTAATGTGCAACAATCAAAATATGTCCCGAATTTTTCGTTGCTCATCTACATGCTCCTCAATATAAACTTTCAAAAAATTCTAAAAACTGAGGATGAAAGTGAAAAAATTACCCTTGCTCCTGCATTGCCCCCACTGGTTGTTAAATCCAACATCAACACAGTCTGAAGCACTGCGTCCATCAACTTCTGGAAGTTTGCTTTCCCTACACTACCAGATGCATCTACCGCAAATACGATGTCTCCTGCCACTCTACAAACTACAATGGAACACATAGTTAGAAAAAGTGGTTCTAGTTCTGGATATTTTCTGTACCCGTTACGACAAAATAGTTATCCTGTACAATTTGGTTTGAGTCTGAGGGGTGCAGAGGAAGGCATATTCACAGTTCTCAATCATTAATGTTTTTGCTTTAAACTGTCAGAGGTTCCGAAACCCACTGCGAAAATTAAAATCAAAGTTGAACAACTACAAAAAATAATGGATCAGCAACAACAATCACCAAATATGTGTCCAGTGTCTTCCCCTATTTTTAAAAACAAATCCGTGACGGTAAAACAATATTAATCAATAATTCATCGGTAGATATGATGTCATATGTGGTATGTACATGGATGGGAATCAGATATTGTAGGGATACTGTACTCTCAGCAAGTCACAAGTGGCTGACTCGGTACTTGACACCAAGAATCGGCTGTAGAAGGCATACAGGGACACTAGACGAACTACTGATACGAAAGATGATAGATGGCAGAATGATTGGATTTCTAATTTCAATTTCTCAGGAAAACCTTTCAAGAAATTATCATTTTGACCGAAACAATGTTTGAGAACCTGTCATTACAGAAAGGAGTAACTTACTAGTATTGCATCTTGGGCCCCCGTAGTTGGGATCACATTCGCACCAGTAGTATCCAATCCCTTCTCTGCACCGTCCATATACGCACGGATTACTTGCGCACTCATCTCGGTCTGAAACAATGATGTTCATATGAGGAAAACTTTTCTAATAGTGATGTCAGTGCGGTGAAAAGAAATTCATTTTTAAATCTTAAGAAATTCTTTTCGGTAGGAAAGACAATAAGGCCAAATTGCCTCATCATTCCAAAGATTTACAAGTAAAGCCATCGCTAATATCAAACTCGGTTTTTTTTTTCACTTTGAGGAGGGGAGGCCAGGGGGGGGGGTCTGCATATTAAGAGTGACATAGTCTAATTGCTGAAATAATTTCAGTAAGATACACATGATAACAAAACCGTGCATGAACAATGCTGCTATAGCATTGGTGCAATGGTTTTTTACTTTTCAAGGAACTATTTAAAGGAAAAGGATACCAATCTCAAGAACCGAACACTATTCCATTGTTCAACTCACCAGTAATTCTTTTTTTGCTAATACACAAACTAAATAATTAATTACAAGTAACAAAGACAAATAAACGAAGTAAATTTAACTGCCTACAGGGTACAGTGTGTTTTGACGTTACCGATTTAGTCATCTTGGTCCAGAAAAGAAAAATGAAATCATTAAGGCGCATATTCGCGTATTTACTTGGGAATCGCGCAAACAATGCTGTTGTTACAATCTACTGTCTTTTCCATCACTGGCTTTCAATGATTCTTTGTCCGAAATACTGAATAGATTTTGATCGGTTGTCAAAGTATCTGGAACTTACTGTTACAAATGGCATCTCTAATCCTGTCTGTGACCACACCGAGTGCATCGAAGTCATCTACTTGCAGCACATTAGCGTCCGCAGGGTAGGATGCCATGTGCTTCAACTCCACCATGTCCAGCCATTCTGGATCACCGACACCCAGGGCGATGATATGGATTCCTGCCTGTCTTGCTATTCTGGATTCTAGAAACGTTTCCTCACGGTTGTCTGATACTGCATCTTGAACAATAAGAAAATAACTGTGCAATCGATTCTCCTCAGTTTGTGTTTCAGTTTCCAGCCTCAGTTTCGGTTTTTGGACACTGTTTGAGCCCTAATTCGGGCCTAAATTAACAGTGTCCCAGTTTCGGTGTTTGGACACTGTTCATACCCTAATTAACAGTGTCCTGGTGGGGCACACTGTCCAGGCCTAAATTAACAGTGTCCCAGGACACTGTTAATTTATGTGCAAACAGTGTCCCCCTCTGGGACACTGTTAATTAGGACGCAAACAGTGTCCAAAAACCAAAACTGAGGCTGGAAACTGAAACACAAACTGAGGCTGTCGGGATCCACAAATAACCTTAATTCTAAAATTACTTGGTGTACAACAACCTCCATTATGGTTAACTTCCCGTAGAATAAAGATGTTATCGAGTTTCTGCCCCTATTTATTCTTTAGATTTATTGGTGCTCGGGGAGAGACACAATTCTACTGAAATTTGCACCTGTGATTATTATTGTTAGGTTCTGTGCAGATGATCTGTCTCCCATGGCCGATGTGAACATCGTCGTGCGGGCCAATCTGAGAGCCGCAGCCGTGTTGGTCGTACCCATTGCGTACTTAATCTTTCCAACAGCTTCAATAGCTTCCAATCTGGTGCCATAGTCATTCAACTGGAGAGAAGAAAAATAAGTGATGGCATGCACTTTTCTAACATGGATCTGATATCTCTGAAGATCATCTCTGGTGCTATTCCCGCAGAACTGACCCAGTGCAGAGGTTTCTATAATTGGAATTTATTCCGCAAATCTGTTCAACATTTACACATATGAATCAGCTATATACCAAAAACTTGTTCTGCATTTCCTAGATTGTTAATAAGGAATGTAGACTCAAAATGAGGTTAGTTCTCACATAGAACACCACTCGCGCATCGGTATCAAACACTTCTACACCGATACGGACAGCGCCGGAATCCATATCCACTCTCTGTATCACATCCGCCACAAAGTCCTTCACTTTTTCAAATTCCTGTTGGCCTACCGATCCAGACGAGTCCAGAATAAAGACAACATCGATTTCTCCGACACATTCTGCAAATACATTGTTCGTTCAATAAGGCAAGTGAAATACAAATTTTAATGACTTTCTCAATTTCATCTTATTTTTAGACACTAAAGATTTGACTCGTGATTCCAAAGTACCGTGGTATGAACATACAAATAACACTTTCATCAACACATATAATTATACGTACCTGAACTGAAAATAAATCGAATGTCAAAATATTATGATATTAATTGCGAATGTGTAGAAGTCTTACATTATTAACAAAATGCTAAAATGAATGAATTGCTACATTGTAAAATGTAACTTATACAGCTAACAGTTCCTCTCTGAAAGAAAAGGTCAGTAAAGGCGTCGAACTGCCCCCGTATGCCGAAGACGATAATATATATCTTTACAGCTTTTCTTATAATTTTATATGAGGATCAGTTGTGGATGAATTAAAAGATAAACAATGACATAGCTTTGTACCATTCTCGTGAGAAACTAATGATCTGCAGCAATATTTGGCAATAGTATATTTCAATTATTCTCAGTTAATTCCGGATTCCTGGATTTGAAACATCTACATATGTTTAAATTCTTTGGAGTAGATAACTGTACATTTGTAGTGGGTAATATTCCATCATAAGTAAAATTAACCAACTCAAGAGGTGGGTGTTAGTTCCAGTGATCAGTAACTGAAATGGTGCTATGACCAGCTGGACAAGTGCACGTGGAAAAACCTGTTTGTTTGTGCTTCCAAAATCTCCAATTAGCACCACCCAACCCATCCGAGCCATTAGTCAATGCCTCGGATGCCTCAAGATGTTTTATTGTCTTGTGGTTAAAAAGAGAAATAATGAAATACCATCAATAGGGTCTGGTGTCGTTTTTGGAGTTGATTCTAGCAATTTAATGGAAATATTTACTTTAAATAAAATTGGTGTTGGCAACAAATATGTCTCAACTGAACTCACTACTACTACAAATTTTGCGACTGGAAGAACTATAGGTTTGTACCTAGGTTATGAGGTTCTTACTCGAATTAAACTTAAGACTGATAGTAACACTGCATTGAATAGAAAGTATATAAAAGTAAATGCGATTACAAAATTTAGTCTCCAACATTACTCCTGAAAGAAAAATGAACACATATCTCCCAGCGTTTCAATTTGAAAATCGCTGTCACCAATGTAGAGGTAAAACGGCTGAAGAGGAAATGTTTATGTATTTATCAACTAAACTAATGTGAAGATATTTTATTTTACTTCCACTGTAAAAGAAAAACATAAATTAGTTCATTATTGGCTGTTAAAAGGTAAATAGGTGCACCATGTTGATTTAAATTAACACAAAGTTACAACATCTTCAAGGATTTGGAGAAGAGTAGAGATTAACAAACACAAATTACACAAAATTCTAATTGTGTTACAAAATTTTTAATTTATGGGAAACACAAAATTAAAAATACCTTTCCAAATTGTATTTACAAAGCTGGCCATATTATAAACCTTCGATACCAGTAAAATTGAACACAGAAAATTGGATCTAAGGAATATTAAAGCCTGGTTTCGAAAGCTTCGGAATGGACTGCTTGATGTCATACTCTTTAGAACCAATATTTACTTCTGTATCAATTGCTTGGAACACACAAAGCTAAATTAGGTCTTCGATCGTGACCTCTTTGGGTTAAGACGAATCGCTAACAAATATTAAGACAAACATATGTTATTAGGTCACCTCTGTCTGCCAAAAAATAATGAGGAGCTAATTATGGTTCACACAAAAAGCAACTTTTAGATAAGCTAAATCACCTAAAACACAAATATGTTACCACTGATTACACACTAACTGAACCTCAAAAACCTTTCGGGTTTTCAAGATATTTCAAATTTTATCGCAAAGGCACCAACGGTAAATTATTAGCATCCTGAATAATTGCAACATACCGGGCTCAGGAAGTGTTGGTCTCGGCGTCGTTTCTAAGATTTGTCATTATCAAAAAGATACAAAAATGTATTCATTGAAAATATAGTGAAGCTCGAAATTGACAAAAATATAGTCATCCTACGTAGCAGGGTAGAAGACCTACCTAGTGATGGATTCGGTGCCGTTACTGGAGTTGATGTTCCTGGACTCGGAGTAGGAACTGGAGGAGTAGGAGAACTTGGTGTTGTTGGTGGAGACGGGGTGGGTGGGCTGCGTGTGGATGGTGAAGTTGTTGGAATACTTGGTGTAGTTGGTGAAGGTGTTGGAGGACTTGGTGTTGTTGGTGTAGGAGTAGGGGGACTTGGTGTTGTTGGTGACGGTGTTGGAGGAATTGGTGTTGTTGGTGAAGGAGTAGGTGGACTTGGGGTAGTTGGTGAAGGAGTAGGAGGAAGACTTGATGTTGTTGGTGAAGGTGTAGGTGGACTTGGTGTTGTTGGTGAAGGAGTTGTAGGACTTGATGTTGTTGGTGAAGGAGTAGGAGGACTTGGTGTTGTTGGTGGAGGTGTAGGTGGACTTGGTGTTGTTGATAAAGGAGTTGGAGGACTTGGTGTTGTTGGTGAAGGAGTAGTTGGACTTGGTATTGTTGGTGGAGGAGTAGGTGGAGTTGGTGTTGTTGGTGAAGGAGTTGTAGGCCTTGGTGTTGTTGGTGAAGGAGTAGTTGGACTTGGTGTTGTTGGTGAAGGAGTTGTAGGACTTGATGTTGTTGGTGAAGGAGTAGTTGGACTTGGTGTTGTTGGTGAAGGAGTAGGTGGAGTTGGTGTTGTTGGTGAAGGAGTGGGTCGAGTTGGTGTTGTTGGTGAAGGAGTAGGTGGAGATGGTGTTGTTGGTGAAGGAGTAAGTGAAGTTGTTGTTGTTGGTGGAGGTGTTGGAGGACTTGGTGTTGTTGGTGAAGGAGTAGGTGGACTCGATGTTGTTGGTGGAGGGGTAGACGGACTTGGTGGTGGGAGGGTTGGTGGACTTGGCGTGGGTGGTGGACGGGTTGGTGTCGGTGATGATGCTGTTGGAGTCGTACCTAGTATACAGTCAACAAAAAATATGAAAAAGGTGCAATAGAATACAAAAAAAGTGTAGGTGAGAATCACTTTGGATTAAATAGTAATCACGGGATGCGTGGAGTGGACGAATATTAAAAGAATTTCTGTAAGTCCACTGAGGCGTCAGAATGCAACACAACTGGCCAAGTATCTTTGAAACTTGGCTTTGGATTGTTAAAAGGTAACTCTAGGTCAACACCATTTTATCCACAATGACACAATCAGTGAAGGGATATTGGAAAGAATTTTGTGCCAGACGTTGGCAACCATTTTAATAGAAAGAGTAGGTTGCGCATTTTCGTCTTGGAGATCTTGGTTCCACACACTGCTAAAAATCACAATTGGTAAAACCCGGATGCGTACTGCAAAGGAAACTTCGTACGAAATATAAAGTTATAAAAAGATCAACATACATAAGTAAACAAAATTATTATGTACCCTCATGTTACACTTAATGTAAAGCATTCAAATAAATGAATACTGCATGCACAACTATGACTTACTCATGCAAAATAAATTCCTAAAAACTAATGTGACGAAAGAAGAGAATGCGGGTGAGGGGAAAGTGCTTACCATCTGGAGTTGGTTGTGGAGGTGGAGTTGGTGTAGGCGTCACCACTGGTGGTGGTGTAACCGATTTGGTTGAGGGTGTTGACGGTGTCGATGGTGTTGTTCCCTCTGTCGTAGACTGCGTTTGGGTTGATGATGGTGTTGGTGGGTCTACTCATTGTATGAATTAAATCGTCACACAGCCGTTAAGCGATTGATAGAACAGAGCAGTGCAGAGAATAAAAACATGCCTCTTTGAGCCAGTGATAGTGGATTTCAGTAGTAGATTTATTTGTTTTAAATTCCTTCAAATGTTAGAGATTTGCCACACGACAATAACTACTAATGGCGTAGAACTCCAATCGTGGTAAGAATTAAATCCTTCGAAACTATTAGATTCTATTTTTCTCATTGTCTTCAAGAAAATCAGTTTGTAATTTTTTAATATTCCTCTAATTCTCACCTCCGATTGTTGTTCCTCAATCTAAGACGTAACGAAATGAAAAATTTGGTTCATTTTCTGTTTGCAAATACTTCAGTTAGCAAATAGAATTGTCATTATTTAGCCTTCACTAAGAAAACTAGTGTACACTACGGCGCATACATTTATTTTGCATTTTCAGCTGGTATGCTCAAGCAAACCTGAAAGCAGAAAAAATCTATGTTGTGCTGGTTAACGAAATGAACGGCGACTTTACCTGTGACGGGAGGTATTGTTGGTGTGGGTGTTGTTGGTATTCTAGTCGGCTGAGTGCCTGTAGCATCGCAAATATCAACCATCATGTCCCTCACTCTCTGCTGCAGTTGTGCGAAGTCCTGAATGTATTGAGAACAAGAACATTTAGTTGTTAAACAACTTTTCTGTCATTTCCACCTTGTTGGCCATTTCCACAAGGGGATACCGTAACCTTCGTACTAACGAAATACATAAAGTTCCATTCTTTAATGCTTACACATGGGAATCATGTGAAACTCAGGTACTATACACTTATTCAGTGGTTGGGAGGGGTACACAACATTTCTTCCACGAGGAGGAGGATGTGTCCACCGAGGGTACTGAGGTATTGGACAACAAAAAGATGTGTCCAATTTAACATTCTTATTGGACAATAAAAAGATATGTCCAATTCTGTAGCAATATTCTGATTGGACAACAAAAAGATGTGTCCAATGCAACAAACAGTAAAAAAACATAATCAATTTGACTGTCTAATATGTTTTCGGGATGAACCTCTGCCAGAAATCTCAACCTCAACCTCTGCTGTAAAGGATCCACGTTAAAAGTTCATGCAAGCACTGACATGAACGCAACACAAACGTTAAGTGTGAACAAGCCCTAATATTCTGCCTCAGCTCTGTCGGGAGAATTTTGTCTCTGGTAACTTATATTTGCTTCAGAAATTTAAAACAATAATAAACGTACTAGAAACAGAAATATATTTATTAAAAAGACACATACAAAGGAATAGATTTGTGTACTAAATAGTACATAACATTCTTAATTATAATGATACATGGTCAAGTTTTTCCGTTTTTAGTCAGTTAACTTTGTCAAATTTATATAGTATATGCCAATACTTTTTTGAGGAACATAAGTATAACTTAGTACTTGTGTTTCATTTAAAATAAATACCCATGCAACTATTACAAAATACGTAAATAATTGTATTGCAAAGTTGAAAATACAAGTTTAGAAAAATTTGTCAAGTCTAACAACTTTTTTTTCAATTTTAAAAAGGTAAAATTAAATTTGATTAATTAATTGCAGCTATCTATTTAATCTGACATTGATAACAACACAACGACAAGAATTAAAACAGCGACGACAACGATTCCGATTAACGTTAAGATGAGTCCGATTTTACTATTTTTCCGTCCGCTAACTTTTTTTCCGGCTCCGAAGTCAAATTCAGCTATAGTGGTGAAGACGAGTCCTAGCACTCCGAAAAATAGATTCCCACAGGCGAGACAGGAAACACCTGCCAGAACTAGGAAGAAGATATTCCTCCGCCGTAAGGATTTGAGTTCTGGATCATCCAGTGGAACTATGAGTGAATCGGCCGGATTGTCGGATGAAGGAGCCGGTTGGTCCGTAATCACCTAAAACACAAGAAATACTAAATGAAATGATCTCATTGGGGATGCAAGTCAATGGACGGACATTTTTACCGCCCTCATCCGAAGAATGGGGGAAGGTAATAGTTTCACAGGTGTTTGTTAGTCCACAGGGGAGGGCAGGTCCAGCCGGGGGGGGGGGGGGTACCCAAGTCCTCGCTAGCAGGGGTACCCCGGAGTGGGTACAAAAATTTTTATTTTAATTTTTGGGGGGACATAAATCCCCCAGGATAGGTTTGTTACGTGGCGGGCGGTATGCCTCTTGCATTCACGCAGGAGGACTTTCTTGTTTAGTGTTAAAGTTCCTACCGTTGCAGTGGGTATGGCATACGGTACTGTTGGAGGAGTCCGCGGCGCTGGGTAAGCGCTCGGGTGCTGATGCGAGTACGGGGCCGGGGTACTCGTTGGAAGGTTCGGGTACAAAGGGTGTGACGGTGACGGACTGTTCTTGTTCGCCTCCGCAGAATCTCCAGCTACAACAAAAACATGAAAAAAATACAGTGCATATGAGCAAATGGCAGAAACCGATGCAAGGTTATTATGTAGATAAGACATGCCTGAATCTTGATTTAACATTTAGCAAAGAATTATCAGACATGCCTGAAGCTGAATGCAGATTGAAAGTTATGAATCTTACTGCGTTGAGCCTGGAGAAAAGTGACAGATTTCTTCGTAATCTCCCATTCTGACGAATAACTTACCATTTTTGTTGTGTATGTGAAGTTTTATTTCTACTTCGGAGGAATCAGTTGATCTACTCATCTTCGAATAGACGTCTCAATGCAGCAACTGTTATGTCTGGAATTATAAAATTTTAGAACATAAAATATTACCGACACGCCTCTGGGTCTATTATGTCCACTCGGGTATTTCTTTCCTATAAATACCAACGGATGGTAAAAGGCTTCACAGTGGCGGATCCAGAAGGAGACGCCAACATCAAAGATGGAGGCGCCAACCTATTATTTTGGCCAATTTGTCCTGAATACTGTATGAAAATGAAGAAAATTGGACCCGGAAGGGGTGTGGGCACGCCCCTGGCACCCCTTCCTCTCGGATCATGTAATAGAAACTAGAGATACTGTGCAAATAAAGAATGGGGATCATTTGTTTTACCCTTTGTGTACTGACAGATAGTGGTTTAAATCATTCGTTGGTTGTAGAGGTACAAATTCATAGTCCAGAGACTATAAAATAATAAAGAATTCTTAACTCATTACTAGCTTTACTAGATCTATAAATTTCACACGTATGGAAACATTATGAATGGTAGGGTAAACACAGAGGCTGGACTCACCGGAAATGCTTTATTCCAGACACACATTTTTTTGTATGTCCATGGGAGAACTTTAATAATAAAAGATGACGCTCGTTTGTTGGGACAATTACCTTCGAGTTTTTCACAATAAGATCAAATTTTAAATTTTTAGACAGAATTTACATCAGACATACTTTAATGATTTTTCAAGTATGAAATGGTGCACAAAACAAACTCCAGTTAAAGGTCTCACAAGTAGCACAGGCCTCTGTGGCCTATCTGGATAAGTATTCAACCTTAGATCAAATGATGGTCAGTGTTGTGAGTTCAAATCCCACTGGAGGTAACTTTTAAAAAAATTTTGAACTTCTTCATGCAAATTCAGGTTTAAAATGTAAATGTGATCTTATCATGAACAACTCGCTTGGTTACGTGACCTCACTTTATCTGGTAATGAATGAAGAATTGTTGACTATAGATCGCTAACTTCGTGACACAAAATGACGAATGAAATGGATTTTTGCTTTTAACTTTGAAACATTTGGGATGAATATCTGTCTGGGGTAATATTACGAGATGCTTTTAGATTACACAATCTAAATTTAGTTTGCTTGGGCTAAAGTACATTGTATTCCAGTCGCGAGAGACTCTACTAAACAATCCCAGAGTCATGGAAAAAAATAAAAACAACTATAGAATTAAACAGTTCGTGAGAATTATAAGACGACGCATAAACATTTATTGTATTGAGATTATATTGCGCCTTGGCATGTATCTCACAGGTCGTATCTGAGAAACAACCTGTGCCTTAAGTTAATTCTCTCCATGAAACCGAGTTTTTTATTAATTTCCTCACATCCCAATAGAAAGGACCTTTTCATGCAAATGATTGCCATTTTCTTTTTACCGTGCCTAAAACAAAGTTGGCAATATTGGCATTTTTGTATGACGAAGAGTTGGTGGAAATCTCAACTATGTTGCTCGAAATGAGAATAACTAGATCTAGCGTTTGTGATAAATCAAGATTTATTACTCTTCTTTGCGTAAAAGAACTTATTCACTCACACAGGAATTGTTTGATAGTAATATGGTTATAAATAAGCATTAGCCTTTCGTAATAGTGACATAAGCCAATTCCTGAGGAAATTAGTTTCTTTTTTCTTGACACAATTATCAGCACCAATGGAGATTTTTTTTACCAAAAGCAATTCTGCTAGATCTACTGACATCTAATTATTTCACATTTACTAACATCATGTGGTGGGAATAAAAGAGGTAATAAAGTAACCCTGCATGGCAACGGTTTCCAAGCTCTCGAATGACGTCGTGAATATGACGTCACAATACGACACTGAATTTGTGTACAGAAACGAGCACTATTTCATCAAGAGGACCACTTAATCTCTCGAATTTTTCATTCGAGAGCTAACAAAATCGACATCAACACAAATATTGTCAATTTTTGTACGTTTGTAAAAATCCTCTTCAGATATAAGTCTAACCTCGGTGCGTACTTCTTCTTGTCGCCATGGTGACACCAAAGGATACACGACCCAAAGAAACGCAGTGTTTATCAAATTAGATGTCAAATAAGCTGAGATTCTGTCATCTGATATAATGCAAACCTACTTCACAAAGGGAGGATGCTTTAACAGAGTTATGATTGATTTTTACTGATAATGTCAGCATTTGATGCTGTGCTGAAGCGAATAAGAAAATATTTGGAGAGAAGGATGAGATATATAAGACACGGTGTGGATCCGCACGTATTTACTGACATATTCACCAATTGTAACACACCGTGTGGATCCGCACGTGTTTACTGACACATTCACCAATTATAATACACCGTGTGGTTCCGCACGTATTTACTGACATATTCACCCATTGTAACACACCGTGTGGATCCGCACGTATTTACTGAGACATTAACCACATAGCACCTTGCAGGAATATCAGACATTTGTGAGAGTTTCACAAGTTTCTCACTGAAATGTTAGAATGGGCTAGTATGAGATATTTAGAATTTTTTGTTTGAAGCTAAATATTAGCAAAAGATTGACGTGAGCCATTTGTTTGGTCGGATAAATAACAAAATGGTATCTTACGTTTCATCCTTGAAAAATTAATAGAGGAAAAATGTCTGAATACAAAAAATATGCAATATACCATATGCAGGGTTACGGTGTCTCCGCCGCCCCCGAGTAGCACCACTATAGAATCTACATTCACAGAACGGCAAAGGACATTCGTAAGTCCCCACCATATTCCCAACTTTTTATGGCAAAATCCAGTTTTTAAATCCACAAAAATTGTGAAAATATTTTGTAATATCATGTTTTAATATCTTTCACATAAGTTGATCTCACATGATAAGAATTATATACACAAATTATTAAAATTTTAGAAACTGGTTTGCAAGACTACATGCAGGCAATCGTGTTTTTCTTATTTTGGTTTTGGATCTTGCTGAATTAGATGAATTAGGCTAATTCATCTGAATGCACGTAAATACTGGAATTGGCTGGTCATGGATAATTGAAATCTTCATTTACACTATCCATGGAGCAGTTCACTATGGATAGTTCAAATGTAATGTAGCACTATGCATGGATAGTGCAAAATGAATGAGTACTCTCCATGAAGCATTGTCTAATTCAACTAAATACAAGGATTCACCTAATTTCAAATAAAATAGGAACAAGAAAGTCCTCTTGTGTAAAAGCAAGAGGCATACCGCAGGCTGCGTAGCCAACCTTCCTGGGGGACTTATGTCCCCCAAAAAAATTTCAAAAAAAAAAAATTCTGGGGGTACCTCCCGGCCAGGACTTGGGTCCCCACCAGGACTGGGGTACTCCCCTGGCTGGACCTGTCTTGGATACCCCCCTCCCCCCGTGAACTGACAAACACGACTAAAACTATTACCTTCCCCCATCCTTCAGATGGCGGGCGGTAATAACACGAATAGTGTAAGTTGGCACCTTTGATTTATTCACAGAAGGATTCACCTAATTTCAAAACCAAAACAGGAATGACACGAACAGTTGAGTTTTTCCGTTTTTGCGTTTGCTAAATTTGCCAAATTATTTTAAATATGAGTCTTTTTTAACAAATACAGGTCTAAATTTTGTACCGGTGTCAATTTGGAAACACATACCTGTGCACAAAATGTCAGTACACCAGAACCAATTACTACTTGTATTACAAATGTACAAATACTGGTAGCAAAATAATTCAACAAATTTAAGATGCAATTATAAAACGGAAAAACTCAAGTGTCTGTAAGGACGGTGGAAAACCACGACTGGTATTGTCCTCGTTTTCCTGAACATTGAAAACATTGAAGTTGGCACCTTTGATTTAATTAATGAAACTGGGTATGTGCCTAAAGAAAATGGTTTCATTTTCTTATGTCAAACTGCTTTAACATCAACTGTTAAGTAAAAATTCAATTTCACTTTGATCTGATTGCTAAACACTGTTTGCGAGGCATGGAACTGAAGTAATTTGATTTCATTCGAGCTTGATTAAAGACTTATTTTTGTGAACAGTGAATGAAAGTTGCCTAAAAGTCTCCCAAACAGTTAAAAATGACGTCATGAACATAGTTGAAATACTGTCATGTGACGTGACGTTAATGACATGATGGCAGCATTCTGTGTAAACAATTCCAAACCAATGACTGCAGGTTAAAGTAGTCCTGACTAATTATCATAAAACTGCCAAAGGCTCATGACCCAGATGTTAAGGGCTAGGACAAGATGTTAAGGCCACATCGAAGTAACCAATAAACTGACTCTAACGAGCCAGTAATAACCTCTGAGGAAATAACATGGTAACATTTTGACAAAATTCGTTCATATATGTTTCAAAATCATTTACGTCACCAACATGTCAAAAAGTTACCTTCAAATAATTCATGTCGTCCAGGCACTTACCAATTATTACCGCCCGTGTACTACGGGAGGGTATGTTTTCACAGGTGTCTGTCTGTTAACAGGGGGTACCCCATCTCACTCCCATAATACTTCCACTAGTTCCATGTCCTTTTCGGGGGGGGGGGTGTACCCCATCTCAATCCGATAAGACCTCCCCCCCCCCGGGAAAGGACAACAGAGTGAGCACTTGCTACGTGACGGGCGGTATGCCTCTTGCGTTCACGCAGGAGGACTTTCTAGTTCGTAATCTGATATTAAACACTTATCGCATTACATCGATAGTCATTTCACGGAAAGGTCAGACCCAGCTAATCCCCTGATGTCTTATTTCTTAGCTTGATTTATTACCGCATGATATTAAATCTATTTGCATTGATTACTATTCGCGGGATTTGGATTTTCTTGTGACATTTCAGCGGCGGATCCAGGATTTCCCAGAGGGGGGGCGCCAACTCCAGAGGGGGGTGCGCCAACCTATTATTTGG
>JBCAUG010445002.1:0-30562 GCA_038406175.1 Haplosyllis leylae
GGATCAATAAAATCAATTATTGAAGCCGTTAAAGAGTCAGTTTTATCAACAGCAAACCACAACCCGAAAATCTTGATCGACAATACTTTCTGGTTATTACTCTGAATTGGTCAATTTTCAGTTTGAACGTGTTAAACACACGACCTTTGTGGAATAAAATACTGTGTCTGCATAAGAAAGACACCTTGGAAGATAAATATTAACCACGTAAATAATTCCTGATGGAGGAATAATTACAGCCTAGTTAAATTGTATTCGCCGACACAGGGCTCATTTTCCTTTTGAAGTGCTTACTTTAAAACAATGAGGCAGATGCGAGTAAAGGCATTCTCACACAGAGCGTCAACTTGTTCAGGTAATGTCGCAACTGAATGGGTCCTGACCCAATTCAGTGTAACAAAAGTAATTCATTGTATCAAAATGTTGATGTCGTTGACGCTCCTTGTGAACCGTACCTGGAATGCTCAGTATAAATACGCGTGGGTGATCGGGAATATTCAGTACTAAGGGAAACGGGCAAACCAATTTAAAGTTGATGGGACTGAGTTGTTTCTACATTTACCTGATATGCATTCATATGTGGCCTCTAGATAAGGCGTCAAATCACCAGGACATGGTTGTTTGCCGTGTAGACTGTCTACGTCAAAGGTGCACTCATGTCTTCCTGAACATTTCCTTTCCATCTCCGACAGGACATCAGCAGCGCATCCTATGGAACCATAGTTGATCTTGACGCACTTTCCGAGTCGCATTCGTCCATACTGCGCACTGGTAACCAGCAGTACATCCTGAGGACCACAAGTGGCACTGAACTCTCCAGGCTGACAGTACTCGGTGCTTTCTGAAATGTAAACGTCAAACGTTACACAGATAGAAGGAATGACACTGACCGTGAGATTCATAAGATGTTGAGATCGACTCATCAGAAACCCAATGCAAAGAAAATCAAATTTTCAGAAACAACTGTTTAGCTGCACAATTTATGAGTATCCCCTCAATAAACTTTGTCATGTCAAGACTACTGCCTAAAAGCTACCATGGCAAGCCCATAGTTTACCTTTACTTCCTGGACATGAGTTTCTGCCACAAGCTACTTGTCAATATAATAATGGATATGATGTGGTAGGTCTATGTTACTAAATTAATTAGAAAACTTGTGTATTCATGCCCTAACATGGTTCTATCAAAATAGGACCCAGAGGATAACAACATAGTACATTAGGTGTTGTTTTCATGAAGTCATTGTGAGACCCAAGTATTTATCTAGCCGGTGGGCTCATTCAGCAAAGGCTATGGAAATTACATTGTCATGGTCGAGATCTAGAACAAAGTGTTATGAGTCTCAAATGATAGAAATTTAAAGATAGAAATTTGACCACATAGTTTTTGCTCTGAATGAATACATCTTCATTAGAATTGAAAGTTAACAGAAATTGTATGTTTTACCATTTAAAAACAACAAATCTAACCAGCTTGATTTCGCATGAAGTCATTTCAAACATGCGAAAACATGACGGATAAAAGTATTGGGTTACTAGATGTAATGTTGGAAATAACATTACATTCAATGGGTGGATGTCCAAAAGTAAAAGCACTTCTAAGTTGTCGAGTCAAGTCACATACTACCTCTCATAGGTAATGACTATGTATTCATTGCATTTGTCTGCGCCTCTTCAAACGATGTGTTTTAATATTCATAAGTGAATTGGAGATAATGTCATCCATCATCAGCATCAAGATGAGATGCTTCTGTTGGAGTCGTTTCATATTAGCAAATTGAACAGCTTTAGAAACAGCTTGGTTTATGTTGCTGACAGTTTGATGTCTCTGGAAGGGTGTGGTGTTGCACAAGCATTTACTTTATTGCATATGTCATTACTCATCCAGTTACATTTGGCTTTCTGAACGCATGGGCCAAAGAGCGAATGCACTTTTAAGGGGAATGCAATTAAATGGAGACAAAGAAGCTGTCCGAAATGTTTAAGTGCTAGAAAAAAGGAAGAATAGTCTGAGGCTTTGACAAATCTGAGCATAAGTATTGTAGACACAAATATTGGTACATGTAGAATATTTGTTAAATTTTGTTCTGATTTAGTGAAATCTTATTAATAGAATTTTTTTCGATGTTACAAAACAATTGAAGCCTTCTGTGCTGCAACATTCATAATTGTAGGATTCCTAACCATCAACAGATTACAGGAACTAATCTAATAAATTGACACAGGATGCTGAACAGATAATCATGCGACACTTGGGAACTCCATTCTTTTTAAAATATACATAATTGATTTCTTCCGTTTCGTAAAAAATTCCCAATGGGAAAGTTAAAATAGCTATTTTGTGGAAAACACAGGATTTTATGACAGTCTATCCTAAAGGGTAACACTTTATTGGAAACTTGTTGCTTCTTTTGATCTGTTTTTTTTTTACACACGGCAGACGACATTTTCATTTCCAAGTCAATGTCCGAAGTAAGTTGAAATAGCTTGTGATTTCTAATCCTGTGTCATTATTCAGTATTACTGAATTGAGTTTCTGCTCAAAAGTCTCTTCTGGGTATGCAAGATCACTCTTAAGGGAAATTCAAATGTTTGCCAAGAGGAGTGATTGAACGAATATTTCTGGGATCAGATGGTCTTTACAGGAGGCCTTAGTAGGATTGAATTGGTGAGAAATGTGCTTAGAAAGTTAGCAGCCAGCTAATCCGGTTCTTTATGGTTTCCCTACCTAGTTCAACAGCCAGAACACTGTTAAATGCTGCTAATTTGAAGTTTGGAGGCTCATTTACCATTGAAGATCGAGAGACAAAAAGGGCTTCAAATTTGAATAAGCCAGTTTGTGATGAAGTGATTCTTACTGTGAATACTTAATTTTATTAAAACAGGTTATCTCAAATATCTTTTGAATCGATGGAAGACCCGCGTTTGGAAAAAAACCCTTTTTGTAGTCGTAATGGAAACAATTTGCTGTAATGGTTGGATGCCATCTAAGTAATGAGGACTTGTTAAGCACAGACAACTTGATGCATTAAGATACAGCGTGGGGGATAAACATAATTAATAATTGTTGAAATGGCTTACTTTTATCAGTTTCATCTCTGATATGAAATAGATTAGCCCTTAACTCAGGATGTAATCATGCCTATTTGATTAGGACCTACATGTACTGGATCTCGTACATGGGCTAATTTGGAGATAGACTAACATGATATATCTGGAAAGAAATAACTATACATGCAGACCTACTACTCCAATGTTTGCATGAAATTTCGCTATGTATCTCATTTTGCTTTTTGGACATTTCTCTAATTAGACAAAGATATCGCAGAAGTACTTAAGGAGTAAATAATGCATACAAAATATCATTTAATGTAATATCTATATCATATTTGGTGATTCCTATGTAGATAAGCAAGTTGGACAAGTAGTCATCCATCATGACCAGGGCGATGCTACTTGCGTATTCATCATAGATAAAGCTATTGAGCAAGCTTGTAAGGAATCCTGACAAGTTGATGTCTAGTAAGGCGTGGTGCTGCATAAGAATTTAATTTATCATAATGTCTTTGTTTGTGTGTGGCCAGCGGCAAAACACGTTACATTGTTTCACCGTTTGGATGACTGCATGATTTGAGGTTTGATTTGGAAACCCTATCATAAAGACGCCATTGCAATGAATTTCTCTAACATAGTACACTTTTACAAGAATCAAAAGGCTTGTATTACCTCGCCCCATGAGCTTTAACATAGAAGGTTACAGATCTGGATATTGAATTGAGCAAACTTCCACACATTCACTGGAATACAATAGTTTTGAAGCTAAACATTTCAAGAAATCAATTTTTATTTTGCACGGACCATCTAGGCCTTCATTGTGAGAATTGATAAGATCTTGATTGGTCTTGGGTTGACATTTCTATCAATGCATTGCAAAAAGTTATCAAGCCAAAATTGTCGATAACACTATCAATAACACCGCTTAATGGAAAATGAGCCACCTTAGTGCTACTTGTCGGGCAACATATCAAAAATATTTTCTTCGGAGGCTACCAGTGAATATTTCAGCTGAAAACTGTCAATATTTGAAATATCATTTTTAAAAAGAGAATATAAATAGTTAGTGTATGGCTATTGCTGGTATTTCCATTGGTTAAAACATTCTGAGCCAGCATCCTGGCCCTGCTTGAAAACAATGTGAGGAAAAGGATAAGTTTTCCATGCTGATTAATTCAGATGGTGTTGCACACAAATGTGAACACGAGTAATCTGTTATGATTGTGTAATATAAAAGTGATCATTTCCCCATGTAAACATTTTTTAACAGCGACTGCGTCCAGTTTGATTTTGAATTACTCGGAATACACACACGTATTTCCCATTTGCATTGCAGCAAATAATATTGTGATCTCTGCTTTGCCAATTAGTAGAGTAATTACGCAATTTATGAAGGGGTTGTCAGAGAGATGATGTCGTCAAATGCCTCGTGCATGGCAACGTCATTGGAGCAAATGTAGAGCGTTGGAGACATTTATGAGTATTTCTGCTATCACAGTTAATGATCATTAAAACATCCTGCCATATAATAGCCGAAAATTTTTGTGTGCTAAAAATTGAAAAAAAAATGTTGTGCGATAAAAAATTATAAAAAAGTTTGTGAGATACACAAAAAGATTGGTGTCGAAGCTAGGAGTTCATGGTTCTTATCCAAACCTTCATTTATTATTGATTGAAAATGTTACAAGAACATAATGTTTACCCTACATTGATCAATATTATCATAGTTCATGGGGAATATCTGTGCGTTACATTCACGACCTCCACGAAAAATCAAACGAAAATTACTGTTCCAATCTACAGATGTACATCGGAGAAAAACTTAAAACATATTTTGTGAGATACATTTCCCAATTCCTAATGAATTAGAGCTACTACTTTGATTGCTGTAATGGTATTCAACGCATTTTATTAGTACTATTTGCTATCACTCGCAGTTGTAACTTCCATTAGACTAATGCACTGTTGCCCAGGAGTTTTTGTGCCTGATTGCCTTATTTGTGTGTCTCTTCAATATTTCCTCAGGCATGATAAAACGTTACATTGGCTTCCCTATCAAATGTTTGCATTATGAATTTACTTTTTATATTATCCAATATGAGATTCTTCGTTCAAAATTATATTCTTAGATTTTAATGTAATTTGAGCCTCTTGCACCAGAAACATTCCCTGAATCGGCAAGATTTTGGTTTATATAATGTTCCTGTTTTGGTCTTCACCGTAGAAATGAACAAGAAAGCAACATTGTACGTATTCTCAATTTTTTGTTGTTTTGATCATTTCATTTTTCGATTTGCAACTCGTTCTTTAAATTCACCTGGGAATTAATTACCATTTAAATTTCAGAAACTCATTTGAAATCGAATTTATGACAAATGAGATGTACATTTTATTGACTGACAAGACAATAAAATAAATGCATTGCGTCATTCAAGGGAACAAATCCATCTAACTGTCACATCACATGACGGAGTTTCTAACTCCTCAGTGTACTCTAGCAGGATTATCCCTTTTTGAGTCCAGTGCAAATGTCACATATCCACAGGTTTTCATGTTTTATTGTACAATGTGGCCTGATTTGTTGGCACAGGAGCTAGCCTAACCGAAAAGTTAACCAAATAAGCATTTACAGCTTGGCCTTCGGGTTGATGCAAAGGTAGATTACAACGTTTTCAGTGTTTTTGTCTCTTCTGCACGTAATTATTTCTTATGCAAATGTACATTATATAAAGGATTAATGTGTATTTTGTGTCTTTTTCCACAATGTGTGACAATATTTAAAAATTTTAGGTACTTTCCATCAAATGGCTGTATTTGCACTCCCCAATAAGCTAACTGAGGTGTTTTGTTGAGATGAACTCACAATTGATATGCGTCTCTCTCTTCATCAAATAGCAATCACAAATGTGTACTGTATACACTTGGTGACATATGACAAAAAACATGACGATACAGAATTTGATGCAAAAGGTTCAGTTTACATACAACTTCACTTGAACTTGTCTTGCCGAGTTGTTAAATGGAATCACCCCAAGTTGAGCTGTGTGGTTTGATTTTCAACAGTAATAAATTATATAGATATACTTGTTAAGGAAGCAGTATTTGCGAAACCTGTCTTGTCTTTTGGGCAATATTTTTTGTGAAAGTTCTTTATATATTTGTGTAGATCTGGAAGAGAAAAATAGAATTGCCAAAACGCATGGTGTTATTATGTTGCGGTATCTTTTAACGTTGTAAAGGGTCAAATTCTCAAAATGACTGGTCACGCACAGATTTAAAATTAGTACAGTGTATTTCGGGTGATGTGAATTGTTGAGAAGATATTAATATTTATGGTAGCTAAATCTCAACTAGTATCCTTTATATTAATAATAATAGACTTTCTATATAATAAATTACAAATAGTTGGTTGATTGCAACTGCCATTTATAACACTTGATGGTATTTTAATTCTGAATGTTCTGTAATTGTAATGAAAATAATACATTGACCATAAACCAAACACGCCATATCAATAACACTTCACTATCTAATGGAAACCAAACTACTTTAGTGCCACTTGATTACCAGCATCTCAGATATCAAAACTGATAAGCAGGGTCGTGCAAAAATCAATAGCATTGCATACAAAGCATTCAGTGGTAAAGCAAATATAATGCAAAAATCAATTAATAATTGACCAATTTTGGTAATCCGTGTATTTTTGTATCAAAAGATTCTCACTGTATATTTGTGCAGTGACCATTTGATCGATCGTAATTGTAACCCATATTGTGCACGCAGGAAAACCCGTCCTTGCATGCAAGCTACATATGGACCGGAAATCATTCTTGTGACAGATTTTTATTAAATAGGTATATTTTAATTCTATTTATTATGATAATGTTTCTGGTGCAAACATGATGTGATTTATGGGAGACATTCATCAGCATTAGGTCTGATGTTTCCATACATAGATTTACTACGTCTAATGCTACTTCCTTTGCCGCACAATAATCAGGAAAAGTAAATGTCATTTGTTAGGGGAATTGATTGGAAAAGGACATGGGGAATCAGATGACCTTCTATCAGTGAGAAAACAAATGTAAATGAAGGAGAAGTGTGTTAACTGATAAGAACTTTTATTCTTCTCCATCTTCTATTAAATTTATTTCTAGGGTGAGTTCAAGACCACATCATCTCTAATTTTAAATTAGACAAAAATGCAAAAATTAGCTGATGAAATCATGGGATTTTACTTGATTGCCCAAAAAGTCTTCAAAAGGTTATGTAATAGTCACCTGAGGAGTCAGTATCCCTTGAAAATTAATACCTGCAGCCGATCATGCAAAGGCATTGACTCACTTATGCCATGTACAATGAGGAGGTCTAAAATACAACTCATGGAATTTTCTTGTATACATTTTTTAGTAATTGTGTGAAAACTATATATATATATATATTTTTGGAATGGGTTGTGATTCATGATGGTGGGGTAGAATGCGGTGAGTAATGCATTGAAATAGTTAGATGTTGAAGTAAATGAATTTAGTTATTCAAGTTTTTTGGGTGCCACCGAAGTGTGTAAGATTTGCAAATCAGGTAAGGTTTGCTGTTACCAAAGACAGATTTCCCACTGAAGTGAACCTTTAGGATGGTATTTCTATTGTTTATACTTAAATTAGATAGAGAATGGCCAATAGGAACATTGATTCAAAAATTTTGACCCAAAGGTGAGAGAGGTATATCAGACAGGTGGTCTAGAAGTAAAATTTACAAAATATTCAATGTATGCTTCATCTGCCAGTCATATGTGTCAAGAGTAATGTACCCAGATTATTAAAGAAACAGAACATAATGTGTTAGAACATGCAAAAGGACCACATACTGACTTGGTCCAGTTAGTTACCCTCCTTTAGGGGAGCCATGCAAGGGCATTCTTCTTCTTTTTCAAGGGTGTGACAACACTTATGTGGGCATTAGTTTATGCAACCCAAATAGTAGGGGATTGTCTTAATTTGAACAGGGACTGTAAAGGGTGGATGGCAACAGTTCTATCAGTGTCTGCCAATGCATTTTCTGGATCCCCTTGCTAGAAAACTGGCACCTTCTGTGCCAACTTTGTTGACTGAATCTTTGAACTGTAAGAAGAACTCAGCATAAATGTGTGAATAATCATTCCAACACACTGTTAGGATTCATTGACACACTCCTAGGTTTATGTACTGCTTAGTCTCTGCAGTATAGTTCAATGATCAGGATTTCTACAGTCCTGAATGCTAACATTGTTCATATGACTACCAAATGGTAGGCAACTTCTAAGTCTATAACATACATCTGATTGTCAAGATACAACCGGGTACTAATGAGGTCATCATTGGGGATGTGATTGGCTATTCCAGAGTGGGGCCATGTGTGTATGTGACAGGAGGACTTTGATTGGAAAATGACAATACTCAATTATGTGATAGCTATATGATATCCCAGGCTCTAACCCAGGGAACACTATGCAAGGGAATGTTCAGTAAGGGGAAGTGGCTGCATAATCCATGAATGTGAAATTAACCAATTGAAGCCTTGGCAGACTCTCACATACCCTTTACACTAGTTTCAAAATTTATGGTTTTAAAAGTAGTTAAAAGTGAGGAAAAGATGAAAGAATATGACAACTCTGTATACAGAGAACAGTGTGAACTAATTTATAACTTATTAAGTTCAGATCAGAAAGAGCATTTAGTGTCATCTTTGTCTGCTTATATATCAAATGACAAAGAATGTTACTACAACCAGGCTGTAAATGAGAATTAGGAAAAGGTGTAGCATGAAGAAGGTTGCTTGGAAATTGTTAAATAGGCAAAAGAATTACATGAAGTGTCACTAAAGTAGCTCTTGAAAGTTATTTATTAATGGTATATATAATTCCTACAAATGTCCCGTGTAGATCAAGTTAGATCGAGTTAATAACTTTTGATCGCTAGGTTTCTTGTCATTTTTCAGTGTTGTAATATGCAATTAATTTCATCAAAAAACTTTTGGTCGTGGACACAGTTTGCACCTTCTTTGGGACATCACGCTGAGTGTTTGGGTGTTTAATAATTTTGATACGTGAATAGGTCTACAGTTGGCCTGTAGTTTAAGTCATCGACATACAAAGAAAATTGCAATCTTTGTAGTTATTTCGCAGATGTTGGCGTGCATTGAAATTGTAGTACACAACTTTTTTAATTCGTGATCATCGTGGTAATTCAGATTAACTTCCTGGCAGAGACAAACTGCATTCAACCTTGGATGAATTTATTGAATGTCTTTTGTTGCGACAGAACATTCACTTCTGTTATCTACCAGTGCCTGTATTCACAACTTTGGTTAGATGGTGTGATAATTTGGGAAGACATTGCCCAATATCTCTACCCTTACCCTTGAAACTCCTATCATTTTCTTCCCCCAGAACGTCACGTTGTATTTTCACTCTTGTACGTTTTGGGCAGGGTTGTTTCAGTTTAATTTTGTCTCTATTTTGCAACAAAAAGTAAATTACATTAAAACGTATGGAGTTCAGAAAGCCTTTCTCTTGCAAAGCTTCACACTACATGCTAAAAACAACTCTGCCTGCGGCCAACAGCTGTGCTCAAATCCTGATGAATACAGAGAACAATGACTGATGTGTACAGTCAGACGTAGACCTTTATTGGTGTTTTGTGACAGAAACACTACTCTTTTAGTTTGATATGATACCGTATTTGGTAAATTTCTTCCGAAATGACTCGATGTTATCTGGTTAATGAAGTGCTGTTAAACATTGACATAATAGGACATTAAGATGCATCATGTATAATCAACATCCATTATGGGGGCCATACACATGCCAGACCATACTAATGAAGCCAATTTTACGAAAAATTTTCATGCGAAACAGAAAAAAGATGTTTTTTCCTTTAGACTTGCATGCAAAATACGTATTCGAAAGACAATTTTAATTGCATAGATTGAATCGGTACCATAATATTATCTCAAGATTGTTATTTAGATTTTTTCAAAAAGATCCCATTGGAGATGTCCTTGTCATTTGTATGTAAACTGATCGCAAGCTACGCTACGAAGATACTATCACAAAATATTATGGTAACATTTCCAGGTAGTATTTTTCAAAATCCACTTATATTGTTTTGAAAAGCCTGTGCTTTGTGGCATTGAACAAAATGCAAAGTGGCAGATAAAGAAGTCGTTCCATCTAACTGTCATATCAGATAATATCAACAGATGTTCTTAAGCGAATTGACGTGTAAATTTGTCATTCGCTTCTGTGCAAATGTCAAGTGTAGATATATTTTGATATATCTCTTTCAATCCTATCCGCTTATCTTTCAAAAATGCCGCAATTTTAATATTTGTACGAGAAGGAATAAGGAATCAGATCTTAAATTTAATGATACAGCTGTGACGCACCCCATTGTAAACCAATGGTTTATCCGTCTTAACTTTAAAAGGTTTCATTTGCATTTAAACAGACTAGTGATTTGTATTTGAAAAAAGTTAAACGCATATATTTATGGTTTACACTGACATTTTCCCACTTTCGGCGTTGTGCTTACAAGCTTACCTGATCCTAGATTGTCACTTGTCGGGGAACGTATGCAAAAAATTGATAGATTTTATAACGTTCTTAGGAATTAAAATAATCACCATCAACAAAATTTTAATCAATCGTTTCAGATCCTGAGGATCGTTTACTTCGATACAGTAATATTATTCGAGGTATGAAATTCATGGGTTTTATTATTTACAAATGTCATTGCAGAATTCGCCTGTTGAAATTACGGTAATGCATGTATGGGGACGATTGGTTTGTGAATATTTATTTCACTTGATAGATGTGCCCTTGTTCGAATTATTCCCGTTTAGGAGTGCCTTCGTTGAATTCAGTTAATTTGGTGAAAACCAGTCAGTGGCGGATCTAGGATTTCTCGGACAGGGACTGAAGGGTTGAGTAGCAAAGCCTAAATGTGCAAATCTCTCGATTGAATTTTTAAACTTCAAAACATTAAAATTTAGCATTTCTGTCTCTGTGCTTTATCTTTCTCGCATATCAAAATATTCAATTGGAAATATTTTGTGCTTACCATCATGTGGATTGCCTTCTTGAGTTATGATCATCGCATAAACATTCCAAATGACAGCCACTTGCAGCGTATATTTCCACATATTTATAACTATTATTTAGGTGCCCTTGTAACTGTTGTAATATCAGAATTTCCTTTAAAGAAGTAATGCACCACAAATATCGATTGTGCCCCTTCAGTGAAAAGAATGTTCAATACTTTTAAACTCAAAGCAACAGAGTCCGTAGGTTCAGCCAAAGGAAAACCAAATGTGTACAACTTCCTTTCAAACAACTTTACAATGCTGCTTCTTCCCTGGACGGGTGGCCAGTGACAGCAATACTAATGTAATGCAGCTTTGAAGCTACTGCTTTACGGGATAGGAAGGGTGAGTAGAATGTTCTTCATTGAATAGGCTGCCAAGACTTATTGCACCAACAACAACTCCTTCAATGCCAAATTGCCTTTAAGTAGACATTTCTGTACTTGTTTTCCCAATTCAATATCCCTGGTACATAGTTGGAGAGGAGACCAAATTAACATTGATGTGACCTTATATTTTTACTTTCACTACATTGCAAGTATTTGCCTGGACAATTAAAAAAAGATGTGTATTTTTTATCTTGTTTGAAAGGTTAAATCAATTCACGTTCTTTTTCTGGGACCGACTACGGATGTTATGGTTCAGTTTTACATGGAATGTCACTTAAGCAGCTCTTGAAAGTTATTTATTAATGGTATCATTCCTACAAACACCCCCTGTAGATCAATTTAACAATATTGACAAACAAAGAAGCTGCTTTGCCAGACATGATATTTGCAGTGGTAAGAATGAATACCTTTTGATCGTTAGGGTTCTTGTCATTTTCCGTTTTGTGATGTGCATTTACATTCGTCAAAAAAACTTTTGTTCTTGGACAGTTTGCATCTTCATTGGCAAAAACACGTTGATACTGAGTGTTTGATTGTTTAGTGACGATGACGCATAAATAGCTTGTAGATTTAGTTATCAGAATGCCAAAAAAGTAATCTTCTTTGTAGTTACTTCGCAGATATTGGCGTGCAAAGAAATTGTGGTAGACATTTTTTGAATTCGTGTTCTTGCATTGTACAAATCTTAAGAGTTGTCGGGTGATATTATATTTAACAAATAAGTTTGAATTTCACATCTTGGTAAGTGGGAAACATTATATGAAAAACGTTTCTGTTAACTACATCTACTTTGAAACGCTTGTGACATTGTCCACGAATGTAGCTATTATGTGTCCTCGACCAAGACGCTATTATTTGACTTCAGGGTTTGAAACGAACAGGGTGTGGCAGGAACCTTCGGTGCGCTGCGCAAGCCTGCTCACCTTGTTAATACATTTACTTTTCGAAAAAAGGCAACTTTGAAACAGAAGCAGATGAATTATAATCAGAGATAGATAATTTTTGATGCAACAAGTCAGATGTAGTGTTTAATACCAAGTTCAATGTTTTCTTTTAAACTACTTTGTTTGATAAATTTATTAAAGTTTTGTCTCTATTTTGGTTGTAAGAACAAACCAGTTAATCGCGGTCCCCGCCACGAAACATATTTCATTTTTCCCGTCGTTATGCCAGTCTCGACAATTATTCAAACGATGTAATGGATATAGTAGCTTTCGATTCCTTTTTGTGTTACATATATATATATTTGTAATACGGTGGCACCCTTATGTATGCATCCTCTTTGTAAATTTTTATGAGTGATGACATTTGAAAAGAGACATAAAGACGGCACAGGAGGATTAAAAATAACTCCTGAAATTCTATAATTATTCTTGTTAAATAGATTCCATTTTCCAGCTTCAAATATGCTTAGTTGAGCTCCACAGCGGTACATTGCTGTTTCTGGCGAAATCAGAGGATTATCTGAATCCAGCCCGCCCATGTTGAATACTTGATCGTGGGAGATCTTGTGGACAAGAGAATCTTTTACTTGATTACAAAGTACTTAAATGCTTAGTTTCAGATGGAACTAATTCCCGTTTTCGTTGTAATAAACCCAAGCAACTAAATTCCCTGTTATCTCAAAAGACATTGTTTTGTACCTAGGAAAGAGCCATCGAGGTCTTAGATTTTCCCTTATCCCATTTCTCGGTTACAGCATAAAAATCCAAAATTCAGTTAAGTGAAGTATAGAAAAAAAGTAGAAGTGCAAATAAATTAGATAAGAGGCTTAACAGCTTTTACCAGACAGAGACCGCTAATTCAATGAGAGATTCTCCTGTGCAACATGTGAGGCATATCTTGTGATGGAGAAGTAGAAGTGCTTGCAGCCTGTGTGACATTACTGAACATTTTGAGGTGACTTTTTGGATAAGGCACTTTGCTCACTTAAGTGTAATACAAAAGTGGCTGTCATCTTGATCTCAGACACGAAAATTGAATTAATTTGAGTAAAATAATAAATCGAAAGTAGAATTGTAGCTTTGTGCGATATTAGCGGTAACGAAAACATCTAAGTGTAGTTTCAGTCAAAACATATGAAATACCTTTTGTTTCTCGGGACCCCAGGAAACTTCATTACTCATGTTTTCTTTTTAAGCTTAGCAATATACTAGCTCGCCCCCTTCACTTCGTCGGGGGCGTCGTCTCATTAATCACGTCGAGCAATGCCAATTTAAGCCACTTGAAAAGTATTTGAAATCCAACGTGGCAACCAAGTTATGTGACAGTCCAACAGCCAAAAGCGGGACACGCACAGAGAGACAGACAGACAAACACACTCTTCCATATTGTAAGATGCATATGTCTGCATTTACTTTTTGTGGAACGTATGATTTTGTTTCAGTCAGCTTCATTCCGAAACCACAAGACGACATGTAAAATTCCATTAAAGTTACTTAAGTTTAATCACTAACATTTTATTAGGTTTATGCGGCCATAATGAAAATAGTTCGAGTTGCAAGTTACGGAATGGCAGATTCCAATGAAATTAGTCATCACGAATATATCGGTTAATATGATTAATAAGGTTGACTGTTCCGCTCGAGCTAAGTCTTCGAGATTTGGTGCCAATTCCCTTGATAAATCAGCAGAGAAAAGTTAATGTATTAAATACCAAGAAGTGAAGAATTTCACTTTGGTGACTCTGCCTCAATTGCCTTTTACGTGAGGTTAATTTACGCGAGGTGAGATTGAATTCGCAAAGTCTAATTGAACCAAACATTGGAAAACTCAGAAAACCTGGAAATATAGACCTAGATCTAGATTCAGAAAACACAGAAAAATCGGGTTTACATCTTGACTTGGAACACTGGGATCTAGATTTAGACTCAGAAAAATTAGATCGAGATCTTAACTTGGAAAACTTAGATGATAGATGTAGACTCTGAAAAACTAAATCTAGATCTAGTCTTCGTAAACTCAGAAAAATTAGATTTAAATCCATACTAGGAAAACTCTAAAAACTTAGTTCTAGATCTCAATTTGGAAAATTAGATCTAGACTCAGAAAATTAGATTTACATCGAGACTAAAAAAAAAGATCTTGATCTGGACTCAGAAAAAGACATCTAGATCTAGACATGGAAAAACTAAGTCTGGATCAAGACTCAGAAAACTCAGAAAAATTAAATCTAGATCTAGACTAAGAAAATTAATTCAATATCTAGACTCAGAAATATTAGATCTAGTTCCAGAATCAGAAAAATTAAATCTAGATCTAGATTCAGAAGAATTAGAACTAGATCTAGATTGATCCTGATGGCCAGCAGAGGTCCTCTTTATCCAACCTCAAATGTTTGGTTTGGCCAAGTTGATTTCACATGGATTCAATCTCACCTTGCATAAACCAACCTTGCATAAAATAATATATATTTGTCAACTGACATGGAAAAATTCCCAACAGTTTGGGCAAAAAATGCCGGTAACCAAAAAGGTACTCAACGAGTCACCAATGATGGTAAACTAACAAGATCTAATTATCTTTCAATTCTGATCAATATCTTTCAATATCTGATAATTTTAATGAAATATTTTAATTCTATATTAGGTCTACAAATCTTTTGATTAACTATTACTAATTCCCAGCGGGCGAACTATTTATATCTAGGTGGTCAGTGTTGGCATTAAAAACATTCTTTGGATGGCCAGAAAATATTTTCGAGCTCACAAAGCTGTTTTCAAACATCACGGCAAATACATTTCTTTTTTTGGTCATATTACATGTCATTTGAAACAAAAAAAATTGTAATTTCATCAGTATTGACATACTCACCATTGTCATCCAGACCATCCTGCGCATTTAGTACTATCAAAATATCCAGAAGTGTCACGCTCTGAAGAATTAACTTCCACATTTCCACTTAAATCCAATTTAAATTCCAGGCCCAACAAAGACGCCAATGGCGTCTCACTTTCTAAATCCCAAGGTTTCTGTCTAGATAATATCAATCGTCCTCCAACTGAAAAATATGGTCTAAGTTTGATTCTCTCTTCACAGCTTTCTTTTTAGACACTTTCTATCAGACAATACATCCTGGTTAAAATAACTCTTCTCCTGTGGAATAACTGTAAATATTGATAATGCACATCCAGTGTAAGCTTCCAATGTTTTCAAACTCTCGCTGTGGTGATGTCAATGTGTGATTGCCAGAGGTGCATTGAACCTGCTAAACTTCCTCTCCAACAACTTCACAATGTATTCGTGTCTGTAGCTGGGTGGCCACTAACTTTGTGCACTGATAGTGCAGCTTGGTGAAGGGAGACAACGAAGCGTTTCTGGTTGGGTGAAGCGATATTCAATGCAGCTTCACGATAGATGTGTGAATCATACAGAGCGAACTTCTACAATGTCTCTTAAGTTTTTGTAAGATGAGAAACAGAGTTGTGTAAGCAATTTGCAAGTTATAGCTTTTTCTATCCTTGACATTTGCTCGTCCGTATGTGCGAATAAAGATAAAAGTGTTGATTAATTAGTGTTGATTAATTTAGTAAGGAAGAATAGACAAGTAAACAGGGCAATCATTTTATGTAATCACCAAATCTTAACTTGGACTACAATTAGATTCATTGTAAACCTGAAAAAAAGATAAAAATCTTGGAAACATTTTCAGAGAAATGTTTTTGTAGAACCAATGAAGTTTTCAAGACTTGGCCTGTAAGTAACTTCATTGTAACCTGATAAATGGTCAAAATCACATAAAACATGTGCATAGATACTGTATGAACTTTAACTGGATATTTTAATTCTTGAATCTGTTAATAGGTTTTCCTCAAATTCGAGGAGACTGGGCAAAAGGACACCCCCTCTATATGAATTGCCTTTGGGATTCCTGTCTGTTACGGCGTACATTAAACATCAATTAAGAACTTTCTTTTGCTCCTAAAGCTGTCAGCACATTTGAACCGGATACATTATTCTCTGTAAATAGATATAATACCGCAAACTTCGAAACAAGAGTGAAGTGTATGTAGTTTACTGTCATTCTGTCATTTCATCAGTAATCGCCAGGGACGCGTCCGTGTATGGTGTTCGATCTCAAGTTGATAATGAAAGAGACCAGTTATGTAAACTGAAATGAGATCTACATTATTTTCCAACCGAACTGCAGTTGGGTGCCCTTTATCCACTGGGAATCTTAAACGGATGACTTGAAGAAATCCTAGTTGGAAAGTTGTACTAAGTTTGCAAAAATATTCGAGTTCTTCACAAACGTACAAATTTGACAATGTTGGCATTATTGCTGACTTTGTATTGTCACATGCAATAACTGATGCGAGTAAATTGGAAATTAGAAATCAAGGATTACATTTCAATGTTACATCTTTTGTTGCACTTGTTAATTTTTAATGGTAGAACTGAAATGAAGTTGGCAATTTTGGCATTCTTGTATTGCAGAGAGTTTGTGAAAAACTCTAATAGCGAGTGCTTTTGAAGTCAACAGTCAGAACTGCATACTCTCGAGTAAATCAAAGATGAATTGCTGTATCTCATGAAAATGAACCGTAGCAAAACATCAGACGTTGACGGCCTGGTTTACAAAACATGACTTAAGCCAGTTATCATTTGTTTGAACAAGATGATCGAAAACTGTTGATATCATTGCCTTCGTGTAACGCAAACGAAACATCGGTATTGTCTCGTTCACAGTAAAAGGATCATTAACAATTCATCCAGACGTGATCAAATGTCTGAATGTCATATGTTTAAAATGTTGCTATCAATATCTTATCTGATGGGAAACTAATTTGGTTCCCTTCTTTGCTATTCGAGACAACAAGATTCTTATCAGGAAATGCCAAATTAGCCAAAAATACACTTAACAACCATTATTACTTGATGCTTGTGTCAATTTGATGCAGGTTTCGGTGATTCTGGGATCTGATAAACAGCTTATTGTGCAGCGTCTGCACTGTGTGATTTCCCACTATCAGAACAAAATATGATTAATGCGTAACATTATATATTCAAATTATATATTCAATAATTTTTACCGCCCGCGTACGTAGTACGACGGTAGGTTATGTTATCACAGGCGTGTGTCTGGTAAACAGGGGGGAATACTCAGATCATACACATAGTCAGGGGGTCTGTCGCCAGGGGATCTGTCTGGGGGCGGGGGTACTCAGGCCCATAGCTGGAGGGGGGGTAGTCAGTCCCATAGCCTGGGGGGGTATTCAGTCCCATGGCCGGGGGGTACTCAGTCCCATTGGGGAGGGGGTACTCAGTCCCATGGCTGGGGGAGGGGTACTCAGTCTCATGGCCTGGGGGAGGGGTTACTCAGTCCCATGGTTGAGGGGGGGTACTCAGTTCCATGGCTGGGGGATACTCAGTCCCATGGCTGGGAGGTACTCAGTCCCATGGCTAAGGGGGGTACTGCTGAATCCCGGAGGGGTACTGCTGAGTCCCATGGCCGGGGGGGGGTACTCAGCCTGAGTACCCCCCTGGCTGAGTACACCCCCTTAAACCCCCCACCCCTGCTGAGTACCCCCTTCCCTGGATAGGACAACACAGCGAGCACTTGCTAAGCGGCAGGCGGTATGCCTCTTGCGTGAACGCAGGAGGACTTTCTTGTTATAAATGTATCTATGAGCGCGTGACGTAACAAAGCCTACAGAAAACAATTCGGGACCTATTTTGATTGAAGCATATCAAATTAGTCTTAGCAAATCAGCTGAGAGTAGCTGTTAATGAAGCCGATTCAGCTATTTCCTGGGTTTGTTTAAGAAATTCTTGTAGACTAACTTCTCTCTAAATTTCTAATTGGAAGAAAATCAAAGAGTCAATTGATTGTATTTTAGTATTTGTACTTCATTTTACATATCGTTGTTTTGGAGCTGTAAAGACACACAACCTCAATAAATAACCTTCTTTTTATTACAAAGCTGAAAGAGCTCAATAAAAGGCCATTTTCCGGGACACCATTTTGCTTACTAAATTTATGTACATCTTGTACTAATTGTTTCCAACAGTGAACATGACAACTTACACCCTGTGACTTCAAATGGAGTTTATTCAATTAATTGTGTGTATTTCCTTCGCAAAATTAAAAAAACTCAGACACATGGTACAGGGTGACTGTGAGAGAATTTGCAGTTACACTGTAGGATAATAGATGGAAGATGTTGTGAACTTCCTGTAACTTACAAATACGGGTGATTGATCAATAGAATCGGTTATTCTGGGAATATTTGCTGGGAATTTAAATATTGAACTTTACACACTTTTTCACTTATTCAAGTGTACATATTTCTCTGCATGCAAGCCCATATCCTCTATTGAGTCAGCTTAAGTTTCATAAAACACACCGCATGAAAGAAATTGATTACCGAAAGAGCTTTTGTTGTGATGCAACCATTAAGTTCCATTTACAATATGCTCAAAGGGGATCTATAAATATTTACTATTTGCTAGTAGGATGCACGGTCTTTCATCCTTTAAAAAATTAAACACTTTCTAGCTTCGTTGCATAAACTTCGGTCATGATTTTATTTTCACTTACTGTGATGCTTCAAATATATTATTTTAAACGAAATTTTGGACTTTTATACCCCAGCAACTTCGTGGTGTCTGAAATCTGAGGTACACTATTTACCTTTTCAATGCTGGCTTGCTCCACTGTATCATTGATGGGGGCCTCATTGGTCTGGCGACTTCGGTTGTTTCGTTAGAAAAATCTCTCTCCTTTGGAGCATAATAATGAACTTTATGCAAATTTTATCACAAAGGAAAGAAATCTCGTTGGCGGTGCCATGAAAATTTTACAAGTGGTCTTTTGTGGGATGTCTTTCTAGTTCAATTGTGGACGTCAAATTACTTTTTCTGTACCAAGGTCAGCCTGATCTCACATATAATTGAAATCTTATTAGGTTGAATTTTTTAAAGCACAAATGTTAAATAAGACGTTGCGTCGTTTAGCGAGTCAGTGGCACATACAAAATGACGTCATGGCAGCATTCTGTTTAAACAAAATGCAACCAATGACTGCAGGTTAAAGTAGGCCTAATTATCATAAAACTGCCAAAGACTTCGGCAGGATGTTACGAGCTCTCCAACGAGCTCTCCAACTCTAACGAGCCACCAACAATTTTGTACGAAATGTACAAATGAGTGAGAATAGTGTAATATTTATTTTCTAACTGAGTTTACTTGTGACTTTGGCATCCATCCATAGATTCATTGTCATGTTCAAGTAAATTATTGTAAATTTAGACTTATATAAAATCTACTTTCAAACTGAACAATTCAAATTTTACACGAAATAACTCCACAATTTATTTCCACACGAAACGTGCTCTTCGTGGTTTCAGGGAATGTTTTGCAGGGCAGGTTCACCAGGCGAGAGCTGCTCTAAATCAGTTAGAAGCAACTCTCTTGTAATAGAAGTAAGGTAGTAGCATGTATGCATTAAAGGAATCAAAATCATATGTTGCATGGAGCCGGAACGTTATTGAAGGCAGATTGATAGAATCAGGTTAGTGGTAATGGTAATACAATCTGTCCATCCACGAAATGGAACCGGCAGAGTGTGAAGAATAAAAACGTGAACACTTCTTCAGAACGTATTGGTTTGTCTATCTTCTCCCACATTTACTAGTACCATTTCTTTGAAATCGTGGAGGTAACATTTGTGTTTGATTTACTGGAACTTCGATCCTGGCAATCTGCAAGTGAGGCTTGCGTACAAGATACATTGTAGAAGGCTAACTAGACGTCACTCAAATGTTGATTACATATTTATTCATGAGTGCATCCATGAATTTGTAAATATTTTGTCACAAATGACATAAATTTGTACAAGGCTGAGAGTTCCAATACATTTAAGTATCAAGCCAATACACCTACATTCTTCCCTTTTGAAGAGAAGAGACCTAATGTTCAGTCCACATTGTAATTTTCCTTACCTACTTGTGCATGTTGTCACCAACTATTACTTTTAGTCAATTCAACTCATGTTGTCACCAACTATTACTTTTAGTCAATTCAACTCTCCTTTGGTTAGCATTCAGGGCATGCAGGTTTCATCCACAGGGGGTGACAGCAGTTGTTCATGGGTGGTAGTTCATGCACTGGGCCACAATTTGGGTAAGAGTAAGGAGGGCACCTTCACCTCCCCACACTGGGGAGTGTAGAGTGAAAGGAAATACACCAGATTTCATGCTTGAACACTTTATTGACTATTCAGCACAATCCAACTAAAGATGATATTGGCTTGGCAAGAAAAATCCTACAATTACAATGGTTATGTTTTACAGTCACAACAACAACTTTTACTGTAAAAGTTACACCATACAAAATGCAAGTTAATTTACATTAAAAATCAATGAGTGGGGAGTTGACCACATGGTGGGCCTGTGAGAGTGCTCAGAATGGCCAGATTGCATGAATCTGGGCATTCCAAGCCTCACAGAGCCATGGGAGGCCAACTCCTTACATACCTGAGAAGTCCCATTGCATGGGGTTGATGTGAATAGTCTGGTCTCCAACCTGCCTTTCCTGAGGGCCAATGGGCACTCTGGGCTTTTATAGATAGGCAGATTTGTACCACCACATTCATACACCCAAGAAAATAGTTCCCCTTTTAGAGAGGAGTTAGAAATCGCCTTTCTAACTCTTCCCCAGGTAGAGAACCATTCTAACTAGGTTTTGACTATGTCTCCAAGCGATAGGAGGTGTTTTAACAATACTTGGCAGAGTGGGGAGGTGGGAATGTATGTGTCTGAGTACAGTACTCAGCCCAGACATGACATCATCACTCTGGGTTCTGATTGGCTCACTCACACATCACACCATAGTGTCTAGACATTATGTAATTTCATGTGACAAACTCCCCCTAATTGGCTAAAAATAACCATCACGAGTGACAGTGAGTGTGTACTGTAGGACCCAAATCCCACGTTCCCTAGCCTTTTTAATACAATTGGACTGAACTCCCCACAGTTCAACTCGTGACAATGTGCAGTTAGAACATAGACTCTTTTCCTGTTGTATGCAAAATAAATCCCAGATGTAATTGGCTCCAAATGTTGACCATTTTTATAGTGAGCTTTAGTTTGAAAATAAAAACTTTATCTTAATTCTAGAAAAGTCTACAAACAGAGAGTGAACTCATTTCTGTGGCATTCGCTTGAGGATTAAGCTTATCCAGACCACCCATACTTGAAGTTCTTGTTCGAACAGATAAAGAAAGGAAACAATCCTGGCTTGATTAAAGGATTTTAGTTCTTCTTGGATGACACATGTTGATGTGTTTCGCATAGCTCTTACAAAAAGTACTTCCAACATTGGATAGAAGTCCTTTTTACCTACTATATTTTACTGGATCGCTTTATGCTGCCTTCCTTTTCACTATTATTTGTTAACAAGAAAGTCCTCCTACATGAACGCAAGAGGCATACCGCCAGCTGCGTAGCCGACTTGTAGGGGGAGGGGGGGGGTACTCAGCCTGACTTGTAAATTGACTTGTATTGGGGGGGGATTCAGCCTGACTTGTACCAGGAAGGGAGGATACTCAGCTTGAGTACCCCCTGGCTGGGACTGAGTACTCCCCCTGGCTGGGACTGAGTACTCCCCTGGCTGGGACTGAGTACCCCCCTGGCTGGGACTGAGTACCCCGCGTACCCCGCTCCCCCCCCCCCGGCTGGAACTGAGTACCTCCCCCTGGCTGGGACTGAGTACCGCCCCCTTGTGGACTGACAAACATGACTCAAACTATTACCTTCCCCATCCTTCGGATGCGGGCGGTAATGAATGTAAGATGAACTTTGATATTTTACCCAACAGCATTTAGTGAAGAAAAACTATTTTACAATACAGCCTTTAATTCATGAGAAAGATAGTGTACTATTTTGGCTGAAACCTGGTGGCTATTGGCCCAAACAGGATTATATATCTGCTGCTTGGGCACTACATGACATAGATTTTATTTCCACCAGGTAAACAATTTTTTAAGATTATTTTAGTATCTACCACGATATATCCCTACAATCATCTCTCAGTAGTGTGGCCTGAAAGCCTTCAAAGGATGTGATTTTGTGAAAGTGGGTGGTATTGTCACTGAATTCATAGCGTTGAACTTTGAAATGTTCCAAACCTATCTCTAAAAGTAGATCTATATCAAAGTGAGAATTTTAAAAAATGTCAGCGAATTGAGGCACGTTTCTCCCTGATCTGAAAATGATCTCATGTACGTCACCCCTTTATCTTTCTCTTTACCATAAGACATGGAATCCCAAGTTGAGAGACTAGCCACTTTACGTGTCAGCGAGCAATAACATTTATCAGTTTTTATTACATCTTCTCGAAGTTTATTATCAGGAAGATTACAAGGCAGGAATCTTTGTAATTCACGCAACTTTGTATCAGTGATTAGAATACTCGTAAAATATCATGAATGATCCAGCCTAACGTTTTTTTAGTAATGCTGTTGATTACAATTTACTTTCCTAGAAGAATCCCTCTGTATTAATGTTTATCGCGCTTCTAGGATTATCTTGTTCGGTATTATTGACAGAAGACAAGTAACAAGAACGATTCAGTGGTGGAGACACATAGTCTATTCTTCAGTGCAACATTTTACCACCAAGAATTGCAGTTTTGAGTTGACCTTGAGTATTTTTAATATTCTCTTGTTAAATGTTCACATACTCATTATAATTTTCGGAAAATCGTAAATGAGTGTCAAATGTGAAGCAACACATTTGTCTCAAACTGAAAATAATTTGCCGAAAACTGGTCATAAAAGGAAAAAGTCATTTTAGAATGATTACGTTCTTTCCAGACTGTGTCAATATTTCTTCATATTCCCTGACATTTTCCATCAACGATCTTAGGTGCAAGTAAATTGGTAAATTGGACCTAGGCCTGCTATTGGCTTACAAAGAGGTAATTGTGACATCTCTCACATTGCAAATGACTTTCCTTAGTGGAGGTTGAATTATGATAAATTGAGACTTATTTATGAAGCTGCAGTCAAATCTCAAACATTGTCCAGATAATAGAGCTGTTTGATCCAGCTTCGTACAAGAAAAATTGTGTTTCATGGCAACCAGATATCTACAATGGACCAAATCTCTTTCACTGGTGGCTCGTAATGCTACCAGAATTTGATGGGGAATATAACACATGTATGCAGGGACGCAATACTACAAATCACAAAAATAGCGTCCCTCACTAAAGAGTGTATTATGTTAAAATTACCCTTTTGAGGATGTGTCATTTTTTCACTTGTGAACTCAGTTTCTAAGTTTAGGAGGGGATTTAAGGGCTCGAACACAGATATTAAGTTACTGGTTGTGGAGACCCTCACGTGAGGGACACAACATATTTTCATTGCCATTGGTGAGAACCCTTTAGGACTCATGACTGATCGTAAGGTGCAAGGGACACTCAGAGATTTGCCTCTTACTTTGCATTCAGTGAATTTAGACATGTGATTCAAACGAATATTGGATAAACACTGCCTCATTGAGTCTGTTGTTATTATTTGATTATAGTTCAGCTAAGGAAGAAATGAAAGTTGCGCAACAGTTTTAATTTTTTTGTAGCCAATCAACATGATGAAATAGGAACAATTGCATGCGATTTGATGCTCCAGCATGTAAGGTTTATTCAGCGGCCTCGGTAGCGCAGTAGGCAGCGCGTCAGTCTCATAATCTGATCGAGTCAGGGAAATCTGAAGGTCGTGAGTTCGATCCTCACCCGGGGCATAATTGTTTTTTAAAAATCCCTTTGTTGAAACATGTTAAAACGACACTTTTGCGGAGTGTCCTGCGGAAAGCAAATTTCAAGTTTGCTTTTGACTGCGTTAATTGGGCTTCAAGTATTTTCAAAAACCTGGTCTATCCAGACCGCTCAGTATTCCATGTGACCCCTCTGCCGTGTTTCTCCGCTGCTTAATTTAACTAACTTTGTTCTTCACATGTATAAATCATTTCCATTTGTATGAATATTTTAACTTGAATTCAAATAAAAGTTAATCCGTTTGTGGACAATCAGATAGAGCTAATATATGTGTGTGTAAACGAAATAAAGTGTATTGTTTTCTTTTGCACAATACTTATATCATATTTTCCCCAAGTGCAGTGATTTGTAAATACATAGGTATGTTATTTTTTGAAATTTATATTTCTGTCCCGTTCTTGGGGGAAAATTGCACTTTGGTTTCAACTAAAATTCCTTAGTCGTGCACTTCCACCGTCATCTTCATCTTCACCTTGCGCTTTTTGGCCTTCGTGCAGTTAACACCTAACCTTAACCATGTTGGAGATAAATAGGTAAGAAGTCAGCCGAGTCCAAAAAAACTTTTGTAATGGGAGTGAAGTAGTAGCTCGTGCACATTACTCAAATAGTAAACATATGTTGTTTGGAGTCTGAACGTTATTAAATACAGATTGATAGAATCAGGTTAGTGGTAATGCTAATGCAATCTTTCCATCCAGGAAATGAAATTCCCAGAAGCGCACAAAGCTGGAGCAAGGGTTTCGTTAGCACTGATTAGTTCTTCTGTCACCATCTTATCGTTTATTGCTTTTGAAGCGAGGGAAGTCAGAGTGTTTGGCATAATACGTACCTTAGTTTTGGACTTTTTGACTTTTTGAGTTTGGTGTACTTGAAAAGTTTCTGCAAGAGGACTCATAACTGAACAAGTAACAAAGCCTTTTAAAAAACAAAGATCAACTCTGGTATCAGAAATCCAAAACGTACCTGTCTTTTGCTCAACTCACCAGAAGCATAAATGTTTGGAGATTGCAAACAACAACTCTTTTCAGAAAGCATGTTCAGAGATCTCATAAATGTTAATAAACAAGACCTTTGCCTCAATAATGAAATGTGGAATCAAGGAATTTATTCGTCATGTCCTCACAGAGGTTCGGGGTGGTTCGCAGTGATCCTGATCAGTTTCATGACTACAACTTTACAGACAGATGTTGTAACTCAAGCGATATTTTGTACCCAGAAAATCTTAACCGACCCTCTTACGTGTCAATCAGCGATAGCATTTATCAGCTCTTGCTGACATTCTTTTGATGTTTACTGCTGAGAAAATTACAAGGCAGGATGACTTCTATCCACTCCTCCGCGTGCCACTCCAGGTAATGCGAAGCAATGAAATGCACATTTCTTGCACGATTTTCTTTTATAATAATTTCACGTTTCGGAACAGGAACACTCATGGTAACGCTTTAACTATAATTTTGTGACTTAAAAATCGCAGTTTATTTTTTTTTTCAATCTCCTGTACTAGTACATTTACAACTTGAATTAGGTTCATTGGGAATTTACCTGTCGAATCTGTACAAGAGCAACCTTGGAATTGGTTTCAATTCCCATTTAGCGATAGCCATTGTTTGGAAACAGATCCTATTCGCAGTTCACTCTTTACCCCTGAAAAAACCGCGGCCTCTGTTTTCGGATTGCTCAAAGGGCAGTTCTGTATTCATACTGCAGATCTTGGTCTTTGTCTGCGCCTTCACTTCCCCTCGGTTTTAAGATCTCGCATGTTTTGAATTCCGTCTCACACTGCTTTTCCATTCAGTTTCCCACTGTGAGAAACGTGACTTGGAGGATAGCATTATATCATTCGTGAAACTGGAATCGACCCTAGTGAGATGTAATGGTGTTTTAGACTACTGTCAATATCAATTTCGGGTTGCCAGTTAAATGAGGTTTAGACTGAAAATTGTTTAGTCGGTTATCATTAGTAAATACAAAATAACAAAAACACTGAAAAATACTCCCACAAAAATGTTTGAAACATAGATTACATTTGGTAGGTGATAAAACATTTGGCTCACGTTTTGCAAAGCTTTTCAATTTGTATCATGTCGTGCAACAATAAGATTTGCTCATTTACTGTCGCTATGTTATTGCAGTTTCTTTACTTTTCACAGTCTAGAAATACCATGGTTTAAATGAGTGTTTGTCATGTAATTTTGCCTAATTAATGGTTTGGAAAGGAAAGGTAGAAGGAGAAACGTGTAATTGATATTGGAAATAGAGAGGCATTACTCAAAGGAACATTAGGTAATTTTCTATCGTTGCCCAGAAGGAGAACACCAACAGAACAAATAGTCATTTAAAAGTCTTGAGATGACATAAACATGTAAAACTAGAGTTAAATTCAGTTGATATATATTAACATCATGAAGCAACATTTTTCGCTGCAACATGTTGCAATGAAATGAGCTACTATTGGACTATTGAAACATATTTTCATCTAATATAGGAATTTTTATCATCGCTGAGAAAAGTAAGCAGATACTGATAGTACACAGTGCGTACGAAGCATTCAAACCAACCGAGTTGAAGTCAATAGGAGAGATAGCCAGAAGTGACTTACACCTGCTAATCCGCTCTCCAAACAACTGTACAATGTTACCTTATCTATGAGTCAGAGAACACCGGCAGATGCGTCAATACTTTCTGCGCTGAGTGGATAATAAATTACAGTGGAAAAAAATTCCTTGCCATGTGTTTCAGGAATTGTCTATCGTTTTTGCAGCACCGAAACTTACAAATAGAGACTGGCAAAGATTCAGACGATTTGTATGACTTTAGTGAGAGAAAGATGTTATTTTTAACAATGGGAGCGACACTGGACACCATTCTCGTGTTACAGATGGACCAGTCATTCCGATATATCTCTTAGATAACTACAGAATGTATTCTCTCCATGTGTAAGATATAAGAGGAGAAACACGGATTAAGAGGAAGTGACATACATGTAGATCTATTGGTTTGTTGGTAGATTAACAATGGATTAGCGGAGCTAGCGGGGACCATAAAACGTCTAACCTTGTAGAAACCCGGCAATATTTCAGAGAAAACGATTTGGCGCTGCATTAAAATGAGCTTCTAGTCCGGTACTTCATGCAAACTTTTCATTTCAACTTTAAACTAGAGAGACATGCCCAACGATGGAGATGCTGCTGTTTACGAAATCCGAGGAAAATTTATGGAGATAAACTTATGTTTCAGTCAATATTTTGAAATTCTAAATGAAATAAAGTAAGGATTCTCCTTTCCAATGTTGTTTCAAACAAGACAGTTCTGCATTCAAACATAAAAGTAAAATTTCTTCGCCACGTCTGAGTTGTGAATTGTAAAAATTAGATCTATCAATATTGGACATTTATACTAAACTGCATGAACACGGGTTTTATTCAAATAGAACTCATGACTTCTTGTCTAGGCAGAAAACGTTAAAATTTTGGAAAATATTCAATTCATATATCTATGTTTTGGTGGATAGTAACACAATCAACAATTCGGGAAGATATGTTACTTACCGAGTCTGTAATTTGGAAAATATAGTAACAAAACTGTAAAAAGGCAACTTTAGGTCATGAGATATTGGTTATTTCACTATATTTTCTATATTTTCTTTCAGAATTTTCAAGGTGTCATTATCCACCGAAACAATGATATGGGAATTGAATATATTCTTCAAAAAGTACTCAATCTTAAAATTTTCTGCCGAGACAACAAGTAATTAGTTCCGTTTGAATGTAACCTGTGATGAACAAATAATCTGTACCATGTTTTGCAATTATCAGTGTCTGAGAAAGGTAAGGGTCAGAGTGGTTGACAAAAGGTCCATTTTTGTCATTAAATTAGACAAGATATAAAATGAAAAATAATTCGATCCAATCTTTTTATGAAGCAATTGGTTTCAGATCTTGATCTTTTTTAATGAAGCATATTTGTTTTACCAACAAACCTTCAGCATCATAAAACATGACAGTCCTTTGAGGTTTTCCTGCTGATTCGTACTTTAATAATGGTGTATTTTCCATTGATTTCCGTAAATGCAAGGTCAACGTGGTTTTCTTCGACTGTTCTAGCTGGGTGATTCAGGTCACACTTTTTCAAAGAAAGAATTACTTAATGGAATAATAGACAATGCAAAATAGCTATGCAGGTCTGTTCCGCTTAATTCGAAATGGTAAAATGTCCAATTTTTCCTTCGAATTAAGTGGAAATTCGAACTAAATTATGACTTTTAATTCAAATTTTGCAAGAAACTTTGAATTACAGGTTACTTTGAATTAGGTCTTCAATTTGCATTGGATTTGATTTAAAGTTTGAATTCGACAATACCTACTTCGAATTAGAAAATGAAGCCACTGTATAAACAGTGCCTTATGGATGTTTGCTTTGAAGTCTTTTTGACTGTATTGACTCAGATTCAATTGTTTAGTGTCAATGAATGCTTGTTATTTCGACCCTTTCGACAAATAAAAGCCAATTTTAAGAGTATTGTTTTTTGTTTGTTCAATGCTGCATAACCCTTGTGTGTCAGTGGTCCCTCGTCTTGGCCAACACACTGTAAACAGATTTACAATCTATTGACCAAGTTAAGCAGTTCATTAAATGGCTTTCCCAGTACCATGCCCTGGGAAGGCAAAGCCCTTGCCCCCCCTCTTGATACCCACCTGGTGCCTGCCTCTTCCTCTGCCTCTCCCCTGGCTGCCCTTGCTCTTGCTTTGGCTGCTGTTAGAGCTATTTCTTTAGCTAAAATCCCATCCCTGATAACTGCCCAGGCCACCTCAAGCTGTGGCAAATTTCCCTGTAATTACTGACTGTATTTGTAACTCAATGTTGTAGTACAAATCTTTTGCCAATTGGTCCAAATCTTGTTTCAACTGAGCTTGGCTAATTTGGCCTCCTCCCTGAGCCATTGTTTAAGAAATTAACAAGTTTTTCCAAGGGATGATCTACAGGTGTCAACTTGCCTTTGATGTGGCTCTCTAACTGGTCAAAGCGATCATTGGGAATACCAGGTTTTGACTGCTTCGACAATATTGAGTGGCCACATCAAAGGAAAATGTGTGGTCCTTTTGACTCATTCAACACAACCAGGTTGCTTGATTTGACCCAATTAGAAAACCACGTCAAAGGCAAGCTGACACCTGTAGATCATCCCTTTGGGAAACTTGTCAATTTAACCATGGACATTGAAGGGCAAGCTGCTAAATTGAGAAACCAGATTGAGAAACTTAATTGGCAACTGGAGAATGAGGTTTTGAGTGAGAATCAGAGAAAAAAGAAATCAGACAAGATCCAAGAACTGAAGGACCAGATAAAAGCCTTTGAAGGTCAACTCACACCCCTGGTTGTCACGAAAGTGGTCCACAAGTAAGGTTAGTATCACAGGGGGATAGAGGGCAAAACCTTCCTGGGGCTTGGTACTGGGAAAGCTGTTCAATGAACCGCTTAACTTGGCCAATAGATTGTAAATCTCTGTAAAATGTGTTGGCCAAGGTGAGGGACCACTGGTTGACAAGGGTTCAGCAGCATTGAACAAACAAAGAAATACATACATACCCTTAAAATTGGCTTTATCTCATGTCAAAGCAGTTGAAATAACAAGCATTAATAATTGATAAAGTAAACAATGAATGTGTGTCAAAAGGGTCAAAAGGACTTCAAAGCAAACATCAATTAGACACTGTTTGAACAGTGACTTTGATTAACAAGGTAAGATTTAATTCAAAATATTCAAATTTGTTCAAATTACACCAAACTTCGAATTAAAAGGCTTCAAAACTTCAATTTACTGTTACTTCAAACTAGGTTAGTCCGTAAAGTGGCTTTGATCAATGGAACTTCGAGTTAACCATGTTCGAATTAACAGTAATTTTTGACATGGGAGAGATAGGGACCTTGCCAGAGATTGAGAGAATAGTTTGAATCAACTTCGAATTAACCGTGGTCAAGTTAACAGGAAGAGACCTGTACTCGTGTGTCTCAGGCTTCTCGAGGGTTTTAAAAACAGCTTCAAACAGATCTGCACAGCTTTCTACTGGGAGGAACCCGACAAGAATTTCCAATGTTTTTTTTAGATTTTGAATCATATGAAACCCACCCTTGATATGAATTCGTTTTTAGCAGAGCTGTTGTAAACAGCTGGGCTATTTAAATGGAAATATTTTTTGGTGAAATCTCCAAGATTCTCAC
>JBCAUG010445003.1:0-15791 GCA_038406175.1 Haplosyllis leylae
TGGACAACCCCCCCCCCCGGACAGACAAACTGGAACTATTACCTTTCCCGTCATAATACATACGTGGGCAGTAACAACGGATCCTGGTTTCTTTCCCTGTCTTGACCAGTGTGAACACTCCTTAATTAACATTAGGACCAATTACTCGCAGTCCCACTTCTTGTACCTGTCCTGGCCCCGGTCCCGTGCAGAGTGAATAAGCCATAAGCTGCCATGCTGGCCACCAAACAGGCAAGCACAGGTGAAATGTGCAGGCGACAAAGCAGGCAGGCAAGGATGATCCACCCTGGCTTTAAAACTTAGGGCAGGTCACCAGAAATCCAAAATAACGGTAACATGTTGGCATCGCTTCTGGCACTGTAAAAATTTTCAGAAAACCTCATGTGCGTCAGGTCATAGACGAAAGCGGTCTCGTTTATAATCCAGGACACTGTAAAAAGTCCGGATTACGTTTCATTTCTTATTGTTAAGATTCCCAATTCATCGTTGATAAGGACGACAAGAATGACTTTGTAAACAACTCATATCAAATTAAGTGGTGTATAATTTTTCATCTTTTATTTTCTAAAAGGTCAAATTCACGTCACTGCTCAGTAATAAATACTGACATTTTGTGCCTTTGACATTTTCTTCGTCTAGATATTTGCTCACGAAACAGGTGATAAAAATATCTTATTCTTGAAGTACTAGTCATTAAAATGATTTGACAGAAAGAACTGTGCTGTAATTGTGGATGCCTAGATTTCAAATCGGAATGAAAACAGTATTAATATATCGGCGTTATGTTTCTTAAACAGGGAAACTGCATCACTGCAAGTGTTAAAATTGTGTTAGCAAAAAATTTTGAATCACCATAGCAAAATTTCATTCCAAAGACTAGTGACATTTAATCTCTTCACTGAGTTGTGTGAAAACGGGAAACCATAAATGTCTGGTATTACGACTTTTCGACAAATTATGGCAGGTAAGATGTGGCCTTCTCAATGTGTTTATATCCCAATGTCAACACGTCAATAGCTGCAGAACCGTCGTAAACGTGAATTATTGGACCAGGTACAATGTGTGGTTCATTCGAGTTTTTCATGATAAGATGAAGTTTGCATGCATGCAAATCTCGTATTGAATTCCCGAATTATCAAGTTGCGATGAGAAATCATTTATGAAGTGGATAATAATTTGAAAGTCTGATAGCCCATTACTATTGATTTAAGTTGTGAATTTTGATTTGCACACTACTGTGAAATCGATTAATTATTTTTCGCAAGAAATCTGATTTTTCACAAAAATTTATACCATATTTATGGATGCAAATAACTGCAAATTCTGTACGTATCGTGGGAAAACTCGATTCTCTACGTAATTCTTGCTTCAGTAATATTTTACGCAGACTGCTTATATTCTAAAACAGATTAAATTTCAGCCTTAGTTTGAATTTGTATGATAGAGCTGTCATCTCTTGATCTGTACAGTGACAGACAGGCGGGCGCCAACCCTAAAGGTGGGGTGTCAGTCTAATATTTGTGGCCACTTTTCCTCAGGAACTGCATGAAAACGAACTAAATTGGATCCCGGGGTGGAGGAGTGTGTGCGTCGTTGAAATCCTCCTTGGATTCGCCACTGATGTATGCTACATATTTTTCACTGGGGTACTTGATATTTGTGGAAGCTGAAGATGACACCCTGTATTTCAAGGTCAGACAATTTGGAGAAAAAAATTCTTTTTTTTCTGAACAATAGGTTTCGTACCATTCAGCGCTGTCATCACACAAAGATGTACTTGTTGACAATTGTTCCTTTACTTTGTACAGCTTTACCTCAGGCTTGTGAAAAAATCAACAGAAGCTGAACAGATCATTGGTTAAAATTCATTACTAGCTTTACAATGTATTTCACTTAGTCCGGAACATAGTGAATTGTAGGTCCACACAAGACCACATGTGGTCAATGGTCGTACAAAAAGGAAATTATGAGTCTGGAAATTATGAAACATTTCTATTGGGTCCAACCTCCAAAAAGATGGTAATAGAAAGATCCAGAGTTGGTCCACTCCAGAGTGGAAAGTACCGAACACTCTGTGAGTATGCCTACTTGTGCATACAAGATTAATTAAGACCAAACAACGAAGCGTCGTGATCGACTTCTTGTGAGCAATTGATAGGGAGGGGGAAGCTTGTAGAATGAATTACACACGAAGCCAAGTTTTATGAGGGGAGGGGAGACGAAGAGACTGCCACAAGAAATCAAATTTTATTGGGAGAGGCGCTTTCCGTATGAAGTTAAGTTGAATATTTTACAACAAGGGCTTCTTGTACCCGAGACCTGCGGTGTCTGCTTTGAAAGATACTTTATGAGATACTTTAAAACAGAATTACACAATTTGAGCGACATCAAGGTCTAAATTCTTAGAAAACCACATGGTCTGGCACGTTTAGATTAAAATGCACTTAAAATGGTCCAATTATGGAGTTAAAGCTTCACATAAGATTAGGCACTTAGTTAATTTTGTTAGTTAACAAACAGATGCCTCGAGACATAATTTTACTGATGGCAAAAGTTTCCTTGAAAATTTTATTCTGTTATTTAGTAACATTTGGCATAAATCCGACTTTCATAAACAACTAAAGAGAACACATTCAAAAGCAAGAACGGGAGGTAGATACAACTTTAAATAACTCATGCATCTGTCCTAAACGGACAAGTACCCTTCCCGTGCAAAGCAATGGTTCTTGTTTGCGGTTTCGGGTACCAGTTAGTGGGTTACGGGTATCAGTTTTTTGTAATGTGCCACAAAATCTTGTAATGCATCAAAATGTTATGTAATGTGTCGGCATATTACACAACTTTTTTGGGGGGGGTGGGCGCATTACGAAAAAAGTGGTGCATTACGAAAAACTTGTACCCCGAACTCACAAACTGGTATCCAAAACCACAAACAAGAACAATTGCTATTGCCGGCCTCTCCATTATATACTACACCCAATTTGAAACACAACTGAAACTTGAAACAACTACAGCCTTGTTGAACAGCTTTTATGATTTATTTAGAGTCAAATTGTGTGACTCATTATTTCTTTTCCTTTTTCAACAGAAATATTTCATTCTATATTGATTGAACATTTTTCTTTGCAAATAGTGTTTCATCTTCTCATTCTCAATCACTTGCACCAAACGTTCACCTATAATTATGCTAAATATAGTTTGGAATAAAGGCTGAACATTGATCAAGTCGTTAAATTTTCCTTATGAATCACATTTCAGAAGCATCCGAGATCTTTGTGCGAAAAACATTTTTCTCCCACTCACAAAAAGCAAAGATTATTCCCTTTGTATGTCTGTGCATTTCATGAAATTTCGTTTATTCGCTAAAATGTGTACATTGATTGATCAGCATTTAAATCACTACATCTATTGTATGAGTATTTACATTGGACAAAATTATCATATATATACTGACTGATGCTCTGTTGATGAAATAGAAACAGCTGTAGCATATACGTAGCTGTTTTCAGCTAGACCATATTTTTTCATTAGCCTTTTGCACATTGTGAAAGTACTGTTTAAATGGAAAGTTCCTCTTTGAACGCATAAAAAGCTAACAATGTTATGAGTTGGCCGAAAATTTAAAGATCCTCTGTGTTACCTGTGTCTTCTTGGCACAGTGGTGGCATCTCTGTCTGTTACACAAGTGATGGGAGGTTCGAATACATTAATCCTTTTGAACCTCACTGAACAAAAGAATTCAATGGAAACATTGAGGGAAAACTAAACTGTGTAAACCTGAAGCGCCATCTCTGGGGGATCCATTTCATTTAATGTGAAACACAAACATAGCCTATTCATGCAATGACTTTCGAGGTTGAAAACAAAACAGCTTTGTATTTACCTGACATACTTCACTTCAAAGGCAGATAACAACTGCGGTAGATTGTGAATCTATACTGTTCCACAGTCGTTAGCTGTGAAATTATATCTTGCCAAATGTCACAATTGATCACATTTAAGCTGGCGAAGACACGTTATTGACTGAGGTATTTGGCCACAGGAATAGGAATAATTCTGTGTTATGAGAAGTAGATCTATAGATTAAAAGAAAACGTTTCAAGTCGAAGTGTTGGATAGGCATGTCTTCATTTGTTGGATTTAAACAAGTAATGTCAGGTGAGAAGACGTCTTTGGTTTCAATGCACATGAAGCCAATAGGGTTTTTATAGCAATAAAACCATACAAATGATATCTAATTTCCAACAGGTCAAAGTCTTGTTGTTGTTACTGTTTTGTTTCCTCTTATTTGTTTTGTATAAGGAAACGCCAAAGTTGAAAGATCAAAGTCAAATCAGGAAGATCCCCATCTCAGTGATAAGAGAGACCTCCAGAACTTCACACGATTTCTGAATCTGTTATTACTAGCTTTTTTGGGGGTTGCGAAAATATAAGGTTTAGCAATGGTAGAGCGTCATCTTATGTTAAAATTTCCAGTTGGACCCAATATAAATGCTTCATTTCCAGCGTTTAAAATGAAAAAATTGGCAGCGTTCGCCTGTTTTGGATGACTGGATTTTCTAGTCTCTTTAGGACATGCAACTTTGTGCCAGACAGATCCAGGCAGTATTTTGAAGTGTTCTGCAGCACAAAAGTCCAGACGTAGTGGAAGGGAACACGATCAGAGAGAATGGCCCATCTGATAGCACAATGTTTTACACAGGAATGAGCACATGAACAAAGTTATCCTGTGGGAGCCTGGTTTTTGTTTAGTCTGACGGATGACTTTGTCCACTCATCTACCATTTGGGGCACATCTGGATTGGAACTGTATGTCAACAGAATCAACACATATTGTGAACTAGTCAAGGCAAAATATCCATTTTAGAGTTAGTTTCTTTGCAAAGAGGAAGACATTTCCTGCTTTGATATTTTTTCTAGCACAGAAAGTAGGAGAGCATTCGATGTTTCGTGGCCGATGTGTACTGAATTGACAGAGGATCATTAGGAAATTAAATGCATATTTCCTCCCTTACAAATAGATCTACGAGTGTTATATGTGTCGCGGTTTTTCCGATGGGTGGTCGGCTAAGATGTTGCTACTCTCCTCTGGTGTCGGCGGCAAGTATGCCACCAGCTGTAGAACTCTCTGATGTGACTTAAGAGGGCGGACACTACTCCAGTCCTCCGTACGGCAGTCCTTGTCCCATTTAATCGTGTATGCCGGCGTACCGTTGCACGCTTAGGGCACCAGACTAATATTTAACTCTCTTAATTAAGGGCCTCGCCGGTGAGGCCCAACTACCTGCTAAGGAATAACTCAACTAGATCAATTACTAATCAGAATGCAGGGGGCTCCGGCAGAGCCAGAGGCCAGTATCCTGGTATAGCCGGTCAAGGTGCTCTGGTGGGGACAAGTCAGCGAGACACCGACAAGTTTGGACTAACCAAAGCAATGGATTCGAACGCAAGTCCGAATCCCGGGGAGAACCTCTCAAACTCTGTGAGTTCGAGTATTTATACCATTTGGAAAGGAAGGGGCATGACCGGTTTGGGCACCGGCTGCACATGCGTGAGTATTAATTACTCATGCATGTGCAGACCAGAATGGCGGCTACAGCTAAGCTGTATCTGCCAAAATTAAGTCCAACTGGCTATTCCCCTCTCTTTGCAAGAGAGAGGCTTGGCCGGCTAAGTACAAAAAGGTAACGGGGACGCACCTTAAACCGGTTCAACCGTGACATATGTCATGAATTTATCTTCAAAGATATCTTTGATTTCTAATGGAACGTTGACTCAATACCAAGTAACGCACCCACAGATGCGTTTTGTTTTGTACTGTAACAATTAATTAGTGCGTACGGATGTGTCGTAACTCAAAGTATTTTCATTGTAAATAGTAGTTTTTACTATTAAAAATATCGAGACTCGTTTGTTGGCAGATGTGCAACAAAGCGATTGCTTTTTATTTGGGACAAAATTGCAATCTGCAAACCACTATCCTCAGCAGTGATGTTGCTGTGCTAGTCCTTTACCAAGATAGGAACTCTTTTATTTTACCTGACATTGGCAATTCTGATGAACGTTTGGCAATTTCAACACCAGGGATTTGTTAATAGCGGCTCAGAGAAGGTTCGAAGTTGTCTCAAGCCATGAATCTGGGTCAGGCTGGTGATCAAGGGGCATTTGCTGCCAGCTCAGTCAGATCTCCCGGTGAGTAGTAATTAATTAATGTCTGAAAAACCCTAATCTAACCTGCTTGTGGTTTTGTGTTGATGACAGTTCTGGAAGGTAGGATGAATCTTTGGGGATTTAGAATGGATTTGTCTCTGCTTGTGATTAATTGGATGTTTAGAATTTGTGACATTATTACTTTTCACATAACGATTTTGAAAGGTATGATGAAGAACGGTGCATCTCTGGTTTACAAAACAGGTTTTCCATATCATTTCTTTGGAGCCAATCAACGAAAGGTCGACGTCAAAATCCTTTCATGAACCCAGTGTGCAATTAGTAAGGATTGCCGTGACTGGCACATTTTGGCGGGAAAAGACGATAGAATTGTATGGAATAACTTGAATCGATTTTAGTCCAATGTCAGGGCCACTGATGCTTCTGATTAAAACTTTCGATAAAATCCAACTTGGAGTTTAAACTTAGGTTAAACAAGGCACCCCTGAAATATGGTTCAAGATGCTCTCATCCATTGCCGTACCTAAATCCAAAGTCAAGCAAGCTCCAAATTCAGGGGAGGGCAGGGGGGTGGTTTGGTTGTCTCAGATCAAAAGTGAAAGTCCTCCATGAGAAATACCAATTTCAGTAGAGTTGGGGTTTTGGTGCACTCAAATTCAAATTCAAAGTCCTCCACCAGAAGTTTCAATCTTGGAGGGGGCTGCGATTTGGTACTCTCGAATCAAAGGTTCCAGAACGCTGACCTCTTCTTCTCCCCTTCCTCCTCTTCCTCCCCTTGCCTCTCCTTTCTCCCTTACCGACCACAATTAATTGTTTGGGAGATAGAAACCTGGGCTGCACGTTTACTCGTATACCTAACTTCGAAGTTTCTTGGTGTCAGAAACCTTCGGTTCATCACTGAACGTCATGTGAATCGTATCCGCTTTAAAACATTTACATTCCTGCAGATTGACACCGCTGCTATGTTATTATCATTAAGATCTATTACTTGTTCAATAATTTAGTTCCGTTTTTGATTTCTACTCTACGGAAATACAATAATAAAGCATCGAAAATGAGGGCATTGTATAAATTCATTTGTTCTGTGATCGTTAAAATACGTTAGCAGTTTCGATTACGCAATCGAGTTATTCCTATTTTGTGTAGGATTCGTTTAATTAGATGAATTAGATGAATTTAACTAGAATCAGTCAAACATGACTGAAGTCTTATGTAAGCTTTCCTGTGTATCGTACTCACTGTTGACTCTTTGGTGTCATGGTTAGCATGCCTGACTATTGATCAGTAGATCCATCATTCAAACCTCACAAGTCTTTTTAATATTACATCATTTTTATTGTCTAATTAGATGAGTTAGGCAAAAACTCAAATGTTAAACTCATTGTGGGTCAAAATTACATTGCCGTTACAAAGTTGTGTCGCCAATTGTATTTGAAAAAAAAAAGCGTAATGAAATCCATTCAATGTTAGAATGTGTTAAATGGGGTCATGACGGTTACACTATCATTACGTAGTACGACGGGAAGGTAATATTTTCAGTTTGTCTCTCTGTCCACAAGGGAGTACCCCAGCTGACTTGTATGGGTGGAGGTACCCCAGCTGACTTGTATGGAGGGTACCCCAGCAACTTGTATGGGGAGGGGGTACCCCAGCCAACTTGTATGGGGGTACTCCAGCTGCCTTGCATGGGGGGTATTCCCTGCCAACTTGTATGGGGTACCCCAGCTGTCTTGTATGGGGGTACCCCAGCTTACTTGCATGGGGGGTACCCCAGTGGACTTGTACCCCAGCCAGGTACAGACAGGGGGTACCTCCCCAGCTGGGATGGGGTACCCCTGGCTGGGAAGGGATACCCCCAGCTGGGATGGGGTACCCCCCCCCGCATAGGACAGCATGGCAAGCAAATGCTACGCGGCGGGCGGTATGCCTCTTGCGTTCACGCAGGAGGACTTTCTTGTTTACACGTTTTTTTTAAAGAAAAGAAGGTGAAAGCAATTCATAATATTAGGAAAATTGAGAATTTCGTTTTGAATTTAATCAATATGGAATGTCATCAATTTTTAATGTTGTGCCTGATGAGAAGTGACATATTCTGCAATTAAATGACATTTCTGCACGTCGCTATTGTAAACATAGGATCTCTGTTCCTTAAAGAGGAGTTTAAGTAAATAACTAAACGAAAGTGGAAAATTTTCAACCCAGGCGTTTTTGTTTAAAGTAGTAAAAGGAAAGACATATATATCACATTAGTATCTAAGGGTCCGTTCACACCAAGCGTCAATAACTACATTGACTTATACTTGTGTCATACATACCAAGTGTCAGTGGCAACGGTAGTGGCATCCCTAGTGATGATGTTTGAAAGTGGCTCCCCATCCAAGCGTCTTCGCTAGCGTCAACGCTGACGCTGACGCTCGGTCTGAATAGGCCTTAAAAGTTAGTGTACTTAGCCGGTTGTTTAGCAACAACTCTGCTTTTATAGTTAGCGTGAAATACAAGTGAAAGGTTTTCAAATTATGAAAAACAAACTTTGGATATCCGGTTTGAGTTGATGGACAAGTAAAAGGAATATTAGAAATTTTTGTCATCTTCATAAATATTTGCACAGAAACTTTGCCAAAAAATGTCTATAATGCTATAATGCAAAATCTAAATCTTAGAACAAGAATTCAAGCGTAGATTTGTCTGCAGATCAGCATTCTTGTTTGTTTGGGGAAAGCCATTTTTCCCTGTTTTTGTAAATACTCTTAAATTGTTGTCATCTAATTTCAAATGTCATCACATGGTGCGATATTAAAATAGGGTTATCTTGGACATCTGTTTTGCATTTCCACAGGTTTGATTCAGTTTAAAGTTCTGCCTAGTTGCCTTGCAAAGAAGTTCTGGCTTTGGTTCTGCCTATTGAAATACTATGTTTGTGTACAATTGTTTAATTTTTATCAAAATTAATGTGTGTGTGTGTTCCATACATGAATGTATTTCATTGAATTTTTGAAATTGGCACCAAATCATATATTTAATTATTTATGGCTTGCAGTGGTTGTCAAGAAATCAGTTGAATTCTTTTCAAAGGCAGAATCTCATTACTTTAAACTGTAATAGCTTATGTATGAAAAAAAGTTATTTTTTAAAGCATAAAGTGTTATGCATATAATTTTCTTCAAAACAGTTTACTTTAAAATTTTTCCCAGGCTTTTTAGCAGTAGGAAGTTATGATTATGAAAGTGTTAAATTTTAAATATGTTGTATTTAGTTTTTCATTCACCAAGTGGTTCTGATTACAGGATTTCAGTGCTGACTAGTGTTAAATGTTTGCAGAGATAAGGTGTTTATTGTCTAATTTTTGGTTAAATATAAGACTTTGGAAACATTTACAACTGATTAGTGCACATTATAAAGTTATTTAATTATTTTATCATGCCCTACTGCTATTTCAAAAGACTTTTTAAGTAATCTTCATTTGATCATTTTATCATTGTTTCTATGGATGACTGCTAGGCATAACTGATTTTAGGCACGCACAACTTGGCAAAACTGAATCCCACCTGTGATTTCTGTGCTGTGATAAATTTCACAAACAAAAACCTGTTTCTGATATGAACGTGCCTCAGCACTCTCAGTTCATTTAAGGTTCCCTCGATGAGACGTTTTCCTCATTTGCCACCTGAGATTTTCGCACATAATTCAACATTGCTGCTTACACGGTAAAATTAGATCTAAGTACAAAGCTGTAGAAATCCATTACGTTCCAACTTGTTACCTGCAGACATTACTGCAGATCTACATGTTGTAAAGTCCCAGGGACTATGGTAACAAGGGATGGTAAGTCACAAATAATTTAATTTTTACATAATTATGCTGTACTTTTGAAGGGAGCTTTATTCTGGATCTGATTTAATGAAGTTAACACACTTCCTGACCTAGATCACCTAATAATTTATGTTCTTCTAAAATGAAACACTAGACTGTGACATGGTCTTTTTCAAATAATTATTTAATTAAATAAGATAAAAGGTATCAGGCTTTGTTGCTGCACGACACATCAAGTAGTAAGCTATCGACATTTTGATTCTGAAATCAAATTCACAAATTTGTAGAATACTGTATCTTTATTTTCAATTATCATGGCATTTCATACTATCCTTGTAGTAATATGTGATAAAGCTCGTTATGAACTTTTAAAAATATCAGTGAGTGGAAATTTCAATCTGCTGGTCCATTGCCTGGTCAAACGTCTTGTTCTGCATTGTTTGTAATGGGCGGCCATTTTGATCAATGACAGCGGTTCTGAGTTTTCTCATTTTACAAGTTTATTTCTCAGTGTATTATCTCTATGTAGAATATGTGTTCCCAACATCCTGCGAGTTTTGGTGCTAAATCTCTTTTCGCTGTTCCACCACCTTCAGTACGACGACAGGAAGATCTACGAACCAGGAAAAAACACAAAACACAAAGGAATCAAGTCATGGGGAGCCTACACATGTTTCTTGACGACAAATGTGAAGAAAATGAACTTCAAACCTAACGTCTAAACAGTTCAAATGTTCTCCAGCACCACGAATGACATCATGTGACAAATCACATAAGATATTCGGGTTTTTCACGATAACCAAATCTGACCGATCTGACAGAAATAAAATGCGATTTTTAAGTATTATCAGAATTTAGATTTTAAAGGTAAAAGTTTTATTTCCAGTACCTGCTAGATTGTGTGCACAATAATCAAATAATTAACACATACAATAACAAGGGGTAGAAATCCACTCCAAGATCTGTCAGATCTGACAGAATTGTTTATCGAGAAAGAGAAAAACAGATTGATGTCCTGTAGAAATAAATAAACCTGTGTTTCGGAGCAGTTCTCACAAAACCACGACGGAAGTCCTTGACGCAGAAACGGAAGGCGAGGAGACCAATTGTATAAACATTGAATAAAAAGTAGTTTAAATTATCTGAAGCAAAAACCTTTCTCTTCCGCTTCTCTGTCAATAAGTGCAATCGAAGAGAGTAAACAGCTTTGCTTCAAAAGAACTATTTGGAAACGTCCATGCCTTTGTAGTTTTGTAACCAGTGGCAGATCCAGGATTTCCCAAAGGGGGCACCAACCCCTGAGGGGGGTGTCAACATACTGTTTGACCAATTTTTCACAAAAACCCATGAAAATGAACAAATTTTGGCCCAAAAGGGGGATACGCGTCCCTCACGCCCCCTCCATATCCGCCAATGGTAATCAAGGAAGCATGCTGGGTTTTTAACATGACCGGGGCGGACAGTGAAATTATTTTGGTCTAACTTAACTGCTACGATAAATAACATTCAGTTTGTATTTCTGCAAACCCTGGATATTTGCTTCATGTCAGTCAGTTTATACAAGTCCTGACTGGTTCATTTTCCACATTAACTTTTTGAGACATTTTCGGGAATATTCCGGCTTTTCACGATACACGTTTCTGTCAGATTATCTGACAGATCTCTACAGAGGGAAGAGCAAAAAAAAATCCATCAAAAATTGTCCCCAGTGGGGTTGGAACCCAGGACCTCCAGATCATGAGGGAAATGACTTACCAACTGAGCTGGGCAGGAATCTGTTGGGCAGGAGATTTCTGAAGTGAGCTTTGTTTGTTTCATGCACCACTTCACATGTTGGACTTTGTTCATTTCTAGAATCAATAGAGCATGACTTAATAATGGCCTTTATGATTCACACAGACAACAAAATAGTGATTTAGCTCAGTTGGCAGATCATTGGCCTCATGATCTGGAGGTCCTTTGTTCCAACCTCACTGGGGGCAATTTTTGATGAAATTTATTTTGCTCTTCCCTGTATGAAGATTTGTCAGATAATCTGACAGAAGCGTGTATCGTGAAAAACCCGATTAGACAACATAATTCGGGAATTGATTCTGTTTCAATCTTTGCACACCTGATACCCGTATATTTTACTGGTTAGGTTGCCATTGCTTGCGAATTACTAGTACCAGGATGTGGAGAATATAAGGGTTCCAGACTACACAAAATAGAGACACATAATATGCTAGTAAAATCTTTTACTAAGCATGCAGAAGTCAGAATGAATAAAATTGTTTCATATCCTAATTAAGCTTCAAGCCACCAAGATGTCCATAAAAACTGAATTTAAATGTTTTAATGTTTCTCTCCTGAAGGCAAATTTAATATGTAGGTAATGTTTGTGGGTATTTATACTTGCAGCACTTGAATTGGAGCAGGCTCGACATCGCAGTACACAGAACACACACACGGACGGTGGTGGGTTACATCAAATAGTACCTGAGGATGTTAACCTGGTGATGTACAATAAGTACACGGATCCTACTAACACCGCGACGACTGTGATCGGACATCAGAACCATACCTTTAATGTGGTAGGTCTTCTCTTTTTATCTTACAAGAGTTTAGAAGAATCCTTTGCAATAGTGACATGTTTTGATCATACTTCATAATACGTGTTATTGTTGACTTGTGACAGTAAAACTTCTACATATGATCGTCTGTAACACTTATATTCGAGTTTTTCCTAAATTACCAATAAGGCAAAGTTTAAATATCTGTCAACCATTTATTTCCTTTTATTACCTTTTTATGTTAATCACAGTCACTTGTAAGTTTGCTAGAAAATATTACTTAATCTTCTCATTAACTATTATATGTAACGAAAGAGGCGAAATGTAACTAAAATTGGAACATGAAAATGCCAGATATGCCAACATTGGGTTGGAAATTAACGAAAAACTCGAATTTGGAACTCATTGGAATTCACTTTATTCAGTTTATTGTACAAAAGATGCCAACAAAACAACAAAATATCTATGATCTGCTCAAACGAAATTGTACAGTGTTGCAATGTATCATTCTTTTTCTGTGTTAAATACTGTCTGATACACTCACGTATTGTTTCTACTTGTGCGCGCTTGGAACAAAGGCTGGTTTCACATACCATCAGATTACCCAGGTAAGACAATCTAGTTTTTCCGTTTTGGGTTTTGTTAAATTTGTCAAATTATTTTAAATACGGGTCTTCTTTTTTGACAAATACAGGTACAAGTTAAGTACCTGCATCAATTTGGAAATAGTTACCTGTGCACAAAATTTCAATATACCAGTACTAATTACTACTTGTATTACATATGTACAAATACTCGTAGCAAAATAATTTAACAAATTCAGCTAATTTGAAATGCAATGTTAAAACGGAAAAACTCAAATATGTAGTTCCAACACCATATCTGCTTATTATTATTTGACTATTTTTGTTTCAGTTTTCCAAAAATTATTTTAGCAGATGATACCTTCATGATACTTAAATTAGCCAGAATTTCTCTCAGTGTACACAGTGTAATTGACTCAATGCTTTTAGATATCAATGTAGACCAGTGTACAAAATCAGGTAGTTATATTCGCCATGACAACTTGGACATTTGACTGCTTCTGATGAGAAAATTGATACCTAGACACAAATCAATGTAGGCTTGCACAGATAGAGTAATGGTGTGACAAGCAACAAGCCAGTCAGTAATGTTAACATCACGACATTATTTTTCAACATCAATTCAATGGTCTTTGTCCAAAGACTACACGAAGTCATGATTTACCCACTTTTCACGAACATGTTCCACGCTTTTGTTATTTATAATTAGACTTTCAACATTGCAGTAACTACTAAAAACGTTCAAACTTATCCTAGCAGATTAAAAAGGCCTCTGCCAAAGCTTACGTTAAAATCTAATATGGTCGCTCAGGACATTAATGAGAATTAGTAAAGCAATCAAATAGATCTATGAACGGAACTAATCCATCTTCATAGCATGTTCAAATTCATGTGTATAGCCAAATCTGTTTTTTTTTAAATTTTATCCTTGGTTAAATTCAAACTAAACTGCTGACCAGTGTATTTGCGTTTTTCAGTCATTCTAATTTCCCTGGCCTATATCAGTTTAATTATGTCATATTTCTCATATATTCCAAATTGCATCACATTGTCATGAACAAAGGGTTTTGTTCAAAAGAAACCATGCTGAAAAAGAATGGTGGATTTTTTTTTGTTCTATTAATTCTTCTATCATTTTGAACAAAAAGGAAACAGACTCTGATCAGTAGATTCCTTTAAATTCAACCTGTGACTAGAAATGCTCGCACTTTCAACTCTCCTATCATTTGCAAGGATACTAATTCACAATGTTATTTTGTTCATTAACATCTCAACAATGCGTGATACAACAAATGTCATTGGCTAGGTGGACGATCATATTTGGGGATGATTGCCAGTAATGGTGTGGCAATTCATTTTTAATCGTACCCTGATTATAAATTGCATTCCTTCATGTTTGTGGTAGTTTGCCTCGTTAGCATTAGCAAATGATATCCATTGTCTCATGGAATTTTATGATTTTAATGAATGATAGTGTGAAATGACGGGTCATTTAAGATAAAATTTTTAAAAAAAACAGAATTGGCTATATACATTAATGACGGGTCAGTTAAGTGTAATCGTCAAAAAAGCTAGCAATGATTTTTTTTATTTTACGTGCTGATGACAATAAGTGTTTGACAATGAATGTTTCGATGAATTGTGAAGCTGGTTTGTCACTCGGGAAGCTGTGTGGTTTGCGAAGACTTTGACGATGGCCAATATCTGCCGAAAAGTCGATTCAGGGAATGATCTCACATAATATGTTGATGGACGAAAAATGTGTGTAACGGATATAATTCTTTTTGAAAGAAAAGAACAGCATTAGAATACAAATGAGAAAGAACCCAGAAATGGGCAAAGAAAAGGATTCAACAACGTGGTTAGAAGATTTTTAGTTCTAATGCCATTGATTTTACAGGTTGAACAACATTGAGAAACCTACAATAACTGTGTGGAGATCAGTGTAGGGGTCGCCACCTGAGACTAGTTCAACCTGAGCTATGGGGTAAACTAACAGTTGGATAACGGAATCCCCTTCCCTTGGCTTCACAAGCAATAATGCCAACTTTGTGTAATTGGAAAAAACTCTAATCGCAGGTGTAAATGCATCCATTTGTACAGTTCAAATCATTATACAAACAAGAAAGTCCTCCTGCGTGAACGCAAGAGGCATACCACCCGCTGCATAGCCTACCTATCCCTGGGTAATCATGTCCCCCCCCAAAAAATTTTTTAAAAAAATTTTTAAAAACAAAAATTAAAAAAAAAATTTTAAAAAATTTTCGGGGGGGAGGGGGGTACCCCCTAGGACCGAGTACCCCCCAGGATCAAGTACCCCCTGGGACTGAGTACCCCCCAGGACCGAGTACCCCCCCAGGACTGAGTACTCCCCCCGGGACCGAGTACCCCCCCTGGGACTGAGTACCCCCCAGGACTGAATTTTTAAAAATTTTCAGGGGGGTACTCGGGCTGAGTACCCCCTGGGACCGGAGTACCCCCCTGGAACTGAGTACCCCCCTGGGACTGAGTACCCCTCTGGGACCAAGTATCCCCTCTGGGACCAGACCTGAGTACCCCCCAGGACTGAGTACCCCCTGGACCAATTACCCCCCCAGGTGAAAGCGGCTAGAATCCCAAAGTTGCGTAGCACGTAGTAGTCATGTAAATACTGTGGTATGTTATCAGTGGAAAC
>JBCAUG010445114.1:0-15790 GCA_038406175.1 Haplosyllis leylae
AAATTCTACAAAGGTGTGAAACAGGGGATTCAATTGGCCTGTATTCGGTGTCGGAATGCACAAGAAATCTCCTAATGAGAACTTAAAAACTTGAGGAAACAGAGCCTTCTGATTTGCTGAAATAGCAAGTCACATGTGATAAATAGAGATTTGGTGTAAAGGCATGATTAACGACAACTGTCTCTTACAGAAACCACACTGTGTTACTATTTGTGGTGTCATTAAGGGAAGAAACAATCTGCAGTGTGTCAAAGAGCTGAGCTGTGTTTGAAGTTTGCGAAAAAGGCACTTACCATGAGGTTCCAAGTCATTGACATAAATTTTTAGGTCAAATAAAAAGGTCACCAAAATTCTTTGAAAACCCATTTTGTGAGTTTTTGAGACTTATCATTTATGGCCTCAAAATTTACTTCACTGACTTAGAACCTCATTGTGTCAAATTCCTTTAGTTTAAGTGTAAACTTAAAACTATACCATAGCAATTGGCAATTTGTTATTGGCATTTTGGGACACTTCCTTTTGGAATTGTTTTATCAAAGTTCGCTACAAGACACATTAAGACATATTCTGTGACATCTTTTGGCCATTTTTAAAATATGTTAATTTATGACAACCCCAGCACCATTTGAGTACTTTTCAAAAAAAAAATCTTCTGAAAATCAAAGTTTTCTCAATGAAAAAGTAATGATTTCCCCTCATTTTGATTTAGTCTAAGGAGGGCAGATACATAATCTATATCATGGGTCAATTTGTTTGGGGATGTGACACACTTAAGGGGCCACCATGGACTATCAAAAAAATTTTGAAATTTTTTGCCACATTTGGAATGGTTTAAAGGATACATAGTATTCACCTATTTGATCAAGAATCAGTCCATAAGTGTAAATTAGGGTGCTCCATGTGACTTATTTTTGATTTTCAAATATGACTGATTGGCTGTTAGCTGGGCAGTTAAGTGCTAAGTCTTGAAATATTAAAAATTGCACAAATTTTTAAGAGAAGGGTATTTGGAATTTTAAGCCATAAATTGGTATGAAAGGTGTCAAAATATGTTCTCTCATGCCTGTTTATGGCATGAAGGAGTGCAATGTCAATTGGTGATTTGTGGAGGCCATATTAGGCTACCTAAGAGTACATTTCAAGAATTTTTGTGATTGACAGTTCCCTGACAAATTAACAACTTCTCAATTTTTCATCATTTACCTGGCCCAATTTGAAAATGTTATAAATGGATTAGGAGGTCAAAAATCATATGAAAGGTCAAACTAAGCATTTTCTAACAGATTCCAAAGTAAAAGTAAGAAAATATTTACTGGGGGCATATTTCTTGGAATTTTTGGGGTAACACTGTGTGGGATTAACCAATGTGGTTTTTTTTTGAAAAATGGTGGAAAATTTTGAGTGATTTGGTGACATTTTCAAAATTAACATGATTAACATGTTTTTATGGTTCTATCACTGTTTGCTCATTTTCAATCAGTTCTCAACTGATTTTGATGTAACACCCCAAAGCTGACGGCCTCCTCTACAGGAATATGATGTGATTATGCCACTAGGGATCCACGAGGCACGTAAAATTGCAAAAAACATGTCGAAAAATTGTCGACATCAGAATGTTTTAGGTACCTCATGGGTTGCAGTCCATCTTATAGTTCTGGCAAAAATCAAGGTTGAACTTCCATTTGGCGTTCCGTGTGTGTGTGTGTGTGTGTCCTTAAATAGTTACGTTGATATATAATAAAGTATTACAAAAAGTCTGAGAACAAGGATGAAAACGCAAATATTTCCCAATTGTTCGGAATTGTTTTCCGATACCGTCCGTCAACGAAATGTTACAAAAGGTGACTTGGAATTAGAACTGCTCCGTTTTTTTGCAGAATTATGATTTGACTTGGAACACAACGAATCCGGATTTGACCCAATGCTTTCAGAACTCCGTACTTGTTTGGGTACCATGTGGCTTCCTTTGGCTTGTCTCGTTATTTTATATTCCAGGTAAATATTGATATTGGTAAAATAGAACTAATGTTATTTACCAGAACATAAAGGTATGATTGTTATCTAAAGCAGGCTATTCAACTTTGTACTATCCTTTGCGAAGGTTCTGAGATTGCATAATTTAACTCCAACAATTTGATATCAAATAATTTCAACTTTCTGCCTTTTTGGACAACGTCAAAATAAAGGAGCTTCCTTCGTCGTGTTTTCTGTGAATTTTTCTGCATACCCATTTAATAACGCCGATGGCAATTTAAAAAAGAGACAAAATGTGGCTGGACAAGATCCCGGCTCTCCAGAAAGATTTTGTGTGAGTGAGACGTCTCTTGCTGCAGTCAAACGCATTTGATTGATGAGAAAATTAAGCAATCCAAATTATACCCAATCAATTTATAGTAAGTTCTTGCTCAAGTCTCAACAAAGTGTGACTAACGACCAGTCTTGTCTTTTTGTGTTTGGTACATAGAATTTAAACGAGAATTTTTTCTACTTGTCAACACAGATATTTGTTCATAACTTTGCCTCGTACTGTTGTTGACAAATTTAAACTGCTATTCAGGTGGTAGTAATAACTTTGTCCCGTCGTCTAGAAAACTGGTTCAAGTGTCATTGCACAAAAATTTGTGAACAAATATCAACTGATTTATACTATCCTATTGTCACCCTCTGTCATTATGATGTAAATTTATTACCTTCCATTTGTAGGTCTCGCTGTTGTGAAACACAATCGACCTCAACATAAATGGAGTAAACTTTGTTGTGCAAAACTGGTAAGATCACACGAAATGTTACACTTAACCAAATTAAAATTATGCGATTTTAAGCCATTACGCATGTTTGGATGTTTGGAGTTTAATTTATTATGAGCAAGATGTAACAATCGTGTCATAGCTGACTGTGTTATTCGCTGTCTTTTTGACTGAAAATAAAAAGAATTACAGCCAGCCAATTTCATGTTACTCGTGATTCAAGAAGGGCTAAAATATTATCTTACCTCATTCCAGACAAGGATGTCTAGTATTATGCAAATAATGTTTTTTTAAATGTCTGGTTTCAAGTTTTTTTCACAGAGCCCGAGTTACTGTCATGGTGGTAAAAGTACTCATTTTGACAGTAACACTTCAGCTGTGAAAATATCAGGAGATATTTCAGTGTCAAATTTTGGAATATTTATGGAAAATAATTAAATATTTTTAAGTAACTAATATCTTCTGGATGGAGTAGCCAGAACAATTTATACAACTGCACTAACAAGCTTAATCAGACGAGTTTTTTATTTAATATATCGTGGTTTAGTACGACTCTTTTAATCCCAAAAATGTTATTTTCTGATTATTGGGTGTCATTTACCGGAATAAACGTGACAAACCATGTCGGTGCAAAATATAACTTAAAAATCAAATTGTTAGATTTAATGCAAAAATGGCCCAGCATTGTGTTTTATTCCTGAAAAATCCACCTTTCTTGTAACCTTTTACTTTTCCACTTTCTTCTTAGCTTCTCAACCTTTTCCTGGCAGCATTATCCATAGCAAATCTCGTCAAAGTTGTAACAGATGGACACTTTGAAAAAGTCTCCTACATAAAGACTATAGTGTTTTCAGCCACTTATGTAAGTTTGTATTTTGTCATTCTAATTTCTTAGTATGTAAATATCCTGATTGTGAGAAAGAAATAATTAGACAAAATGTTCTACTTTCTTTGTTTTCAGCTTCTAGCAGCATTTCTGTCGGTGTTTGAGTTCCGTAGAGGTGTTCACTCCAGTGCGGTGTTCTTGGGATTCTGGACATTAGAAGCTCTACTCTTCATCATTCCTTTTAGATCACTTATTCTTCACATTGAATATGAAGATGGGGTGAGTAATTTTACTTTGTTGAAAAATTGATCTTGTGTTGCAGCTTACTTTTGAATTAGGTTATTGGTGGCTCACCTTATTGGTTAAGTCGGGCGATTCGTAACATTCTGTCCCAAACCTTTGGAAGTTTTATGATAAGTAGGCCTACTTTAACCTGCGGTGATTGGTTGAGATTTGCTTAAACAGAAGGCTTCCATGACGTCATTTGACAACGTCATGAGAAGCCATTTGAAGTATTTTACTTTTAGTACTAAATTTAAATAAATATAAATCTAATCTCATAGATCTATCTTTTTTTTCATTGATGTTTCAGGGTGGACCCATCATTACCAATCTCTTCAGTTTCATCATCTTTTATGTCCAATACGCTATTATTCTTATCCAACTCATCATCTCTCTCTTCCCGGATAAAGCTGTGTTTGAAACAGATGATGTTCGTAGACATTCCAATTTTGACGAAAGATCTCCTTTGTTGGGAAGTGCTGAGATCAGGGCTTTTGAAAATAGTGCGTACAAGAAGGTAATTTAATATTTTCAAGTTCTAACCGATAAAATGTTAAAGGTTGAATTAAGTTGTAAAAAGAAGCGTTTAACTGTTGCTCACAAAATTGCTACACATTCAAAAAACGAGAAATTGGTGACAGTACAACTGGGGACATCTAATCTAGTGACAATGCATTGTTTCCATTTTTAATGCATTTTTGTTTGTAGCATGACCCGTGTCCAGAGGAGAGAGCTACGGTTTTGTCTAAGCTGTTCTTCTGGTGGATGACTAAGTAAGATTTTCAATTATATTTTGCAAAAATAAAAACAAACGATCAAAATTTGCTCTGTGTAGAAAATGCCACCTTTTTTAAGTAAAAGGATCTGTTTAAGCAGCCTCTTTGTGTGTTGCATCCACTTTTAGACTGGTAATAAGAGGCTACAGAAGAGCTCTGGTCTTTACAGACCTATGGCAGTTAAATAAAGTCGACAAAAGTGATGAGCTTCTCCCGGAATTTGAGCAAGAATGGGAAAAAAGAATCAACGAGACAGGCTGGGAGTAAGTGGAGTGTATTTCACTTTCACTTTTACTAAAAAATATTATTTAAACTAGAAGTTTGTTAAAATTCAGATCTATCAGATGATGTTAAGGTCCTGTGGTGCCCGTCGTTTTCAAGAACTGCCTTTTTCAATCGCCAAGGAAGATTCGTTCAATAAATCGCCCATTTCATACTTTCCTGCACATTCAGTTTGATATCAAAGAAAGGGAGCTCTGGAGTAGGCAACAGCAAAGGAAAGCTATCAGGGGAACCTCACGTAGAATATAAACAAAAAAGTTCTGGGCCGAAAACAAAACAAAAGGAACCGTCATTGTTGGGAACAACCGCAAGCTGTTTTGGGCCAACGTTTGCAGTGGCAGGATTGTACAAACTGATTTCAGATGCAATTACATTTGTCAGTCCACAAATATTAAAGTGAGTATTTTCTACAACTACCACTTTATGAGCAAGGTCATATGTTTGTAGAATTTTTGAAATGTGGACGTAATGAGAGAAATCACACTGCCTTTAAAAATTGTTGGTTATCTGGATCATTTCACATATAATGCACACATTTAACGCTTGTATTTCTTTAGTTTACTCATCACATTTGTAAGTACAGCTGAAACAGAAATGTGGAAAGGTTACTTTTACGTTTTAATCCTCTTCATCGTGGCTATTGCGAAGACAGTGATACTGCAGCAATACTGGCATGGATGCTACAAAACAGGAATGAGAGTCAGAACTGCAATGACTTCGGCAGTCTACAGAAAGGTAGGGAATACACACATGCAAAGCTATGAGATAGATACAATGAAAATATGGTAGTTTGCGCTCAAAGATCACAAACGGGAATAATTTTCAAACAATATTAATTCTTCCTTGGTAACTTGTCTTTCATTTCTAATAGATTAAAATCTAAACGAAAATATTTTACTCTCATCCTTCACTGTATTATAAAAATTTATTGTAAAAATATTGTTATCTTTTAATGGAAACTACCAGTCGTTGAAACTCAACAACGAAGCGAGAAAAGGAACGACCGTTGGACAAATAGTTAACTTGATGTCTGTTGATGCCCAGAGGTTCCAAGATGCTCCAGCTTACCTACACATGATCTGGTCCGCTCCCTTCACCATCGCTGTGGCATTGTACTTCTTGTGGCAGGAATTAGGACCATCTTCTCTTGCAGGTTTAGCCGTAATGCTACTGTTAGCTCCGATCAATGTTGTGGTTGCACAAAAGACCAGGACCCTGCAGGTGAGTTTGCTTTCTTGTAACCTTAACCTTTTAAAGCAAGCTGTTGATTGGGGTTCCAAGAAGATGTTGTCTTTTATTACCGTTTTTAATTTTTACGCTTTCCTTTTTATTTGACTCAGGTAGCCCAAATGGTTCAAAAAGACTCTCGAATCAAACAGATGAATGAGATCCTAAATGGAATCAAAGTTCTAAAGCTGTACGGCTGGGAGAGCTCCTTCCGGGGAAGAGTGAATTCAGTGAGGGAGCAGGAGCTACACACCCTGAAGAATATGGCGCTGCTCAGTGCAGGCAGTGCGCTCAGCTGGTTCATGGCACCGTATCTGGTGGGTTACATCTTCTGTGACATTAAGATCAACGACTTATTATGCATATCAAGCTAAAACTGCTTTCTCATTCAGTCATATTTCATGTTTAGGTTGCCCTGGGATCATTTACCGCTTACGTCTTGTCGTCAGAAGATAACATCCTTACAGCCAACAAAGCATTTGTGTCTTTGTCTCTATTTAACATCCTCAACTATCCTTTGTCTATTCTTCCCATCACTATCACATTTTGTGTTCAGGTTAGTAAGGCTGTCTTTCAATGTCATTTGAAGTATTGAAGTATAAAAATCATTTGGTCGAGATATTCATTAATCATTATTGTCTATCAGTTCTCCACGTTGTGTATATTTGTCTACAGGCCGGTGTAGCACTCTCAAGAATAGGAAAATTTCTCAGGAGTTCAGAGCTCGACCCCAACAACAAGGCCAGTAATCCATCAGAAGGTTTGTCATCATCATATCTTATACCACGACAGCTTGTTGTACGAGAACTGAGCTCACGTTTCCAGTGCATATGTTTTTAACTTTGCAATTACAAATGTAAAATTTTCTCTTTTTTCAATTATTTGTTCCTAGATGCAGCAGTTAAGATTAAAGATGGAACATTTTCTTGGGGGCGAGATGAGCCATCTGTCTTAAAAGAGCAAGTCAATTTATTATTTAGCCACAGTCCTAATTTTAATTCAACGACCGTTGTATCATTTTTGCAATCGACCAATTACTGAAACTTGACCACACTCATATATTCTTTCGTTAGTATCAACCTATCTGTCCCTGATGGCAAACTTGTGGCGGTAGTTGGTAACGTTGGAAGTGGCAAGTCATCTCTAGTATCAGCCATGCTTGGAGACATGGAAGTTCTGACAGGAAATACACATGTCCGGGTACAAGGAATTATTCAATTCAGCTGAAAATATTTACAAATAGAAGCCTTTATCAACCTTTGTGCAAAATTTTGATTTTCCAGCCAAAATTAGGAAAAAATGGCTGGTTTCAGATTGGAAAAAGTTTTGAGGCTCTCTATGGCGGTCATATTTTAACGCTTGTTTTGGTAGAGATCAACCTTTGTCTTTGTAACTGCAGGGATACCGCATCTTGAGAGATTTTTATTCGTTTCAGGGTTCGGTAGCTTACGTTCCACAACAAGCCTGGATACAAAATGACACTGTGAGGGGAAATATTCTTTTTGGGAGAGAACATGGAAAGGAAAAATATGACAAAGTGGTTGAGGGTTGTGCATTGGGACCTGATCTGAAAATTCTGGAGGGAGGCGATATGACTGAGATAGGAGAAAAGGTACATTAAATGGCCTCCTTATTCCATGTATTAATACTCTTTACATAAATTCTTAAAACTAAATCATAATGTTAGCATAAGTAAACGTCATTAAACAAAATATTGCAGGGAATTAACCTCAGTGGCGGACAAAAACAAAGAATTTCACTGGCCAGAGCAGTCTACGCAAACCGGGACATTTACCTGCTGGATGATCCGCTATCTGCAGTAGATAGTCACGTTGGAAAACATATATTTGATAATGTGATTGGAGAAAAAGGTTTATTGAAACACAAGGTATTTTTTCTTTTGAAGTATTTATCTTTTGTGGAAATCTGTTATTTTTATGATTTCTAATTTTGGTTCTTTATGAAAACACAGCATCTAAACAGCGGTATCAATGTCTTCACAAACATTGGTCCCAGGTAAAGAACTGTGCTGGTTGCCACCAAAACGTAACTTGTGATTTCAATTGCAGACAAGAATATTTGTAACCAACAGTGTTGCCTTTTTGTCTCATGTTGACTTCATCGTGGTTCTGAGTGACGGTCAAATTTCGGAACAAGGAACTTATAAAGAACTGCTATCACACCATGGGCCGTTTGCAGACTTCATTGCAAATTATCTGACAGAAGCAGATCAAGACAGCGAGGAAGAGGAAGGACGTGAGTCCAAATGTTTCTCTTTCACTGACTCGCTTAGTCGGCCTAATTCTTTGGTTTCTAATCTTAGTACCAAAATTTCCGACTTTGTTGAAAGAGATCAAGGTAATTTTCGTTTATTTTATGAAAAATGACCAGCTGGCAAAAATACTTTAATTTTGGATACTTTAAAGCAACTTTTAATTTTCCCTGACAAGTCTTGCAGTAAATACAGTTTGAGTCTCAGTTAATAGTTGCTGAAGGAGTAATTGCCCAAGATACAAAAGGTAGAAAACTATGAATGTTTGATGCTTAAAATAGTGCACACCTAACATTAAAAATTTACAAATTGCAGTGTCAGATATTCATGATGATCTGAGAAGACAAATATCAGCCCTGACAGATTACAATCCCCAACTATCTTCCGATCCTGAAAAGAAACGAAGAAAAAGTTCAATAAAGAGAAGACCATCTAGGATATCAAGAGTAGAAGAAAGAGAAAAACTTGAAAAACAAAAAGAAGTTAAGAAACTAGTGGAGGAGGAAGGCGCCGAAACGGGAAATGTTCGTGGAAATGTTACATTTTTGTAGGCAATTGTTCGCAGTTAACATTTTTCTTTTTCAGGTCCTACGAAAGCATCAAAATAGATCTACTCTATTCTTTACTGTTTCAGATAAGTTTTGGCGTGTTTGCTATCTACCTCAAGGCCTGTGGGTTTTTCATGTGTGTGGTCAGTATAATCTTCTACATTGTCTACGTGGCCACGCAGATCGCAACCAATATCTGGTTGAGTGAGTGGTCCAATGATCAGCCTGAACCAGATGGTACTCAAGATACAGCATTGAGGGATCTCAGACTGGGGGTGTACGGAGGCTTAGGTGGAGGACAAGGTACTATCACGTCGTTGCCACAGTTCATTGTGTACAAAATTTGCCTCAACATCCCTAAAATTTGATGTATCATGTTCTTGTAGCTATTGGTGTGTTTGGAATGTCCTTTGGAATAGCATACGGATGTGTGTATGCGTCAAGAATACTTCACAATCAGCTCTTGTCCAAGATTTTGAGAGCACCTATGTCCTTTTACGATACAACTCCCTTAGGTAGGTACAATGTAATACGATTGCAAGAAATTAATTTTCCCTTTTAATTGTTGGTGAAGCTTACTGCATTTTTGTGAAATTCTAACCAGTGGCCAATTCTATCTTTCCTATTCCAGGTCGCATCCTGAATCGCTTCTCAAAGGACATGGATGTCATTGACATAAACATTCCACAAACCATCAGAATTTGGTTGGGAACTGCATCCACCGTCATTGCTACATTGTTTGTCATCTGCTACAGTACACCGGTCTTCCTAGCAGTTCTTGTACCTTTGGGTATTATGTACTACTTCGTGCAGGTGCGCAGACTATTTGATGATGCGTGTCTGTGATGAAATCCATAATTGCTTTTTTAAAAGCCAAAGGAAGATATTAAGAAAGAAAATGAAATAGCCACAGTAGGGATATTATTGGAGGCTAATTAGCCTATATCAATATTTTATGTTTATCAACAGAGATTTTACGTTGCTACATCAAGACAGTTGAAGAGAATTGACTCTGTGAAGAGATCTCCCATTTATGCACATTTCTCTGAGACCATCAGTGGAGTTAGTACAATCAGAGCCTATAATAGAGTCGAAGCCTTTGTTGAGAAATCTGACGTCCTGATCGATGGCAACAATATGGCGTACTATCCCTCTGTTGTATCAAACAGGTATGATGAACAATTGAACATTTTGTACTTTTATTCACTACGGTGAAGTGTCAGTTAAATGAATGTTAATATATCTTTGGGAACAGAATTTACAGTGACTTTATTAATTGTAGGTGGCTCGGTTTGTGGCTGGAAAACGTTGGCAATCTTATAGTGCTGTTCGCTGGTCTCTTTGCTGTCATTGGAAGGGACAGTATCAGTCCAGGATTGGCTGGATTGTCCGTCTCTTATGCTCTCCAGGTTAGTTTGTGGAAAAGCTAGATCTAACTTTAATTCTGTTTCTGAGATGTAAAAAATAACTGATTTTGGTCAATTTGGAAACAAAATGTAATTGAAACGGCATAACCAGATATTTGACAGTCCACGAACAGGATGGATGTGTGTGCGCATAACCTCAACTTTCAAGGCATCCACATATTTCCGATGCTATAATCCGAAGGATTTGAAGGTGGCATTGGAGGACTTCTTTAATCCTTAAGTAATAAGTATTTTAAAGATAGATGCAAGTACACGTCACCCCAATTGTATCTTTTCCCTCATTCTCCAATTATGTTTCTAATTCTACTTGGGACTTCGATCTAACCTTACCAACATGTGTAACTAGTTATATTTTTGGTAGCTGATAACGTTACCTTATTCCTGTTTCTTTCCGATTATTATGGTCTTTTATGGTCATCACCGGTATTTTTAACAAGGATGATTTCAAAAGGCCTTAATGTAATTAGCAACGCAATCTGTGGCTGATTGAAAATTGAACTGAGAAGGGATGATCTCCTAAAGTGAGAACTCAGAGCGCAAGCACGACCTGGCAGACGTGACGTCCGCTCACTCCTTTAATTGCTGAGTTCATTAGTCTAATACCCAATATGTGGGACTCTGAAAGCAATTTTCGCACTGCATTTGACTTGCACACACAGGTGACTAGTTCTTTAAATGGTTTGGTCAGAATGACCTGTGACCTGGAAGGATACACAGTGGCTGTCGAAAGAGTCTATGAATACGCTGACTGCCCTCAGGAGGTGGGTAACACATGCATGATCTTGTGCATGGACCCAGAGTCACCTACTAGAATCCTAATTCAAGGCTTTTCCCAGAAAAGTAAGAAGCCAATTGTAGTATGGATTGCGCGGATCCTGAGGGCATTCCAGTTACAAACAGGAGGCTTGTCCATGAGGCATAGTAGCACAGCTTTCAGACGCTTGTTCTTGTGTTATCTTTACAGCATTAAGCTACATTTGTAGGTAACTGGTGCTCTCAACTATTTAGTACGAATGTCGTGTGATCTTGAGAGCAATATCGTGGCAGTTGAGAGAGTCAAAGAGTACTCCGAGTGTCCCGTGGAGGTTTGTACAGCATTGCTTGGTGTTTAGGTGGTAATGCGTGTGCTTTGCTCTTCGTATTGAATTACATTGTGCAGGGCATGATTTGAAAAGAAAATGCAAGGGAAAAGCTCCGTGATCTTCTGTATTTGGCATCAACGTCTTTCAGGGAAGGAAACGCTAGTTATTTATTTGGCAACTTTTTTGTGAAAATCTCACAGAAGGCATGCAATCATGAAGACTTCATTTCGGCTTCAACAGCCTTTCTTCCCGATTTGGAAATCATCCAAGAATCTCGAAGTTCCTTCTTCTTTGTGACCAGTCATTGCACAGTGTAGTCCAATTTGGTTGGTATGAACCCTTCCCAACACTAGGACTTAAGACATATCTGGTGACCAATGCTTTGAGAGGCGCCGTGACCGCAGAACGGGTGTGCTCTGAACCAACTGCCCGCAGGAGGTGGGTACCGGATGGAAGGTTAACGTATTTTTTCTTTTTCAATACTAAGTTGTATCTGTAGGTGACAGGGTCTCTTAACATGTTCGTCAGGATGACCTGCGACTTGGAAAGCTATATTGTGGCTGTGGAGAGAGTTAAAGAGTATGCAGAGTGTCCGCAAGAGGTACACAAGTTCTGTGTTGTCTCTTTAAATAAGTTTGATCAGTTATGGTAAATTTAATTGTCATTCACCTAATCCTAGAAAAATCCTAATCCCAAATTCTGATTGGCCGAGAGCCAGCAAATATCAGCTGATCAGTTGATATTTGCTGAAACCTATTTGGTGAACTGATACTTGGTACTGATATTGGCTACCAAAGGCAATAGAAAATTTTTATCAATTTGATATAATTTTAAAAATGAAATTTTTAAATAAATATCTGGTGAATATATATGTTGAAGGATAAAAACCTTATCAGTAATTTTAGAGCAAATATTCAGGTACCACTCTTCCTCAGAAGATTTGTACAGATCTTTGGAATCATACCACCTGATATTTGCTTAAAAGCTGCCAATAATTGTAAATATTTTCAAACCACGCCTGTAATCAAAGTAAATATTGCGTGTGTTTTACAGCTAGAAAAACAGAGTTTATCATTGTAAACATTTTGAAATTCACGTAATGATGTATTTGTTTAGATTACTCATGATTTTGTAAATTTTTACTCAATTTGGTCAATATTTTTACCAAATTCAGGCAGCTGAATTTATAGAAAACAATAGACCTCCACGAGACTGGCCAAACCGGGGAGTGGTGAGGATGGACGACTACGCGACAAGATACAGACCGAACCTGGACTTGGTGCTGCGAGGAATAACCTGTGATTTTAAAGAAGGGGAAAAGGTAATTGCAAAGGTTGATTAAGTGTTGAACGAGAACTCATTATGGTAGTGTTTTTGATAAGTTTTAATTTTGATTCGCTCCTCTATTGCTTTCTTAAAATTAAATGGATACATGCCTAACATGCCTGGCTATTTGTTACAATTTTCATCATAGATTGGAATCGTTGGAAGAACTGGAGCTGGCAAGTCCTCTCTGACTCTGGCTTTATTCCGGATCATAGAGGCAGCGAGGGGATCCATCTATGTGGATGGCATCCGTATCGATGCAATCGGTCTGACGGATCTCCGGTCCAGACTCACAATTATTCCACAGGTTAGAAATAGCTATGAAATAACTAGCGTGTCTATTAATGGTTTAGATATTGGGTCCTGAGAGATACCGTGCCACTTTTTATCAATGCTATTTGTAAGGGTAACTCTTCTCTAATTTGTGAATGCTAAGAGAGTGGCATTTTAGTTGACTTCTGTCCAAAAGTATCACACCCAGACTAACATTTTCTCGCCTGTTTGATCACCTACTTGAGACCTTTCATGCCTAGACTACTTACCACTCAATTCAAAATTTGAACATGAGATGTTTCTACATATTTTGTGGATTCGTGATTATTAAAAATATCTTTTACTATTAGGATCCGGTTCTCTTCTCTGGATCGATGCGACTGAATCTGGATCCATTTGATTCACACACAGATGCTGAAGTGTGGACCTCACTAGATCTAGCTCACCTCAAAACATTCGTCAGTTCTCTGGCCAAGGGATTGGAACACGAGATATCAGAAGGAGGTGAAAATCTCAGGTGGGTAGAATAGAATATCATACCACTTAAGGAAGATATGAATAAGGTTGTAATACTTTGGTGAAAATAGATTGCGAACCGTTCAGTTTGCTTATTTGTGCACTATAAATTTGTAAATAATTTACATGACATTGCCCTGGTCAAACTTTGATGACACAGATATCAATCAAAATATTTGCAAATGCCTCTAACGTTATGAAACTGCTTCATGTATCATGGTAACATTTTTTTTATTTACCATTAAAAATGTTTATGGGTTTCTTTCAGTGTGGGCCAGCGTCAATTGGTTTGTCTGGCCAGGGCCCTTCTCAGGAAAACTAAGATCCTTGTTCTGGATGAAGCAACAGCTGCAGTGGATCTGGAAACAGACGATCTAATCCAGAATACAATAAGAACTGAGTTCAAAGACTGCACTGTGATCACCATTGCTCACAGACTAAATACCATCATGGACTATGATAGGTGAGAACCAAAAGAAGAGACTGGTTGACAAAATACTCCAAAAATAGGATAGATCATTATTATTTAAAGTGATGACTTAGCACATGTCCTTACATTATATTTGTGTGTAAATTTTAGTGTAAGTAATTAAAATGTTTTGTTTTTTCAGGATTCTGGTATTGGATCAGGGTAAAATTGCAGAATTTGATGCCCCTTCAACATTGTTGGAAGACAAGAACGGAATATTCCATGGAATGGCAAAAGATGCGGGATTAATATAATTCATATCAGCATTAAAATATGAGTAGAGCTTTATTAGACACTGCTCCGTAAAGTACATCTGAAGTGCTGAAGGTAGAAGTTGTTCAGAGATATTGACACGCAACGAGTGACAACACGAAAATGACAGATGGTAAAAATGACAGATGGTAAAAATGACAGATGATGGAAATGACAGATGATGTACACATTGACTAGAGTTTTTTCACAAACTCTCTAAAATACAAGAATACCAATATTGCCAACTTTGCTTTAGCTGTGCCATTCGAAATACAGAATGGCAATGAAATATGGAACCTGAAAATGTAATCCTCTCCAACCCATTGACATCTAAACTGCAAATATAAAGAATACAAAGTGTGTTTGTTGTATGTATGTTTGTGAAAACCCCGATTTGTTGTATTTGTTTTCGTTCAAACAATTGTCAAAACAGACTCGTCGCTGTCTGTTTAAAACTGAGGCCAAGGTGTGATACTACGCAGTAGGCAACTTGTTAATATACTGGTTTACAAACGCCATTGTTGTAAGCAAAAGACCTGGTAAGGCTCGAGTATTAAATGGAATTGTAATAGAAATGCTTCTATGTTGTTGATTAGTTGTTATCAGGCTCTTACCTCATCGAACTTACATTTTTATGCTTTGTACATAGGTAGTCTGCATAAAATTGTGTGTAGTGGACAGCTAATAAGACTTTTTATTAAAAGAAACAAAAGGCCCACTTGTTTTTTTTTACTTTCTCTTTGATGCACCGATGATTTTGTGCTTAAGCAACATTAAAGTTCAAGCATGAGTATATATCAAATGGACACTCGGGTATTGGTGAATGGCTGACACGTTGTTTGAAATTATTTTTCTTGTTACGCGTATTCAATTTCATAATGAGACCTTTGTGCTTGGATTTCAAACATATGTTGGTGACCACGCGTGGACCATCTCTATTTTTTCAAGTGCTATCAAAACAAACTTTCGATATTAATTTGTTTCACAAAAAAATGCCCTTTGTTAGTAAAGCATCTACAATTAAAAAGGCTGCAGAGTGTAGAAGTGAAAAAAGGAATATCAAATTCTTTTCATATAATGTTTGTTTCACATTTCAACAGATTGATAACAGTCAACACATATTGAGGAAGATTCATTTTCATATGAAAGCCAGTAAAAATTGGATTTCCTATCCGTGTTATGTACAGGATAATATCCGATGCTGAGGTGATTATTAGCTGAGAGGGGCTTCTCAGCTATTAAAGCACCATAAGGCAAGAGCTCTATTAATGAAACGTGTGAATTATTTTGACGAAAGCATGTCTGTGAAGAAAGTGCTCATGTGTGAACAGGACAGGACCACAATAATCATTAAAGACAAAGCACCAACAACCTGTCTCACCTTTAAAAAATGAATATTTATGTAGCATTACACCTCATTGACCAGAGGATGCATTCAGTTTGTCAACAATAGACAATTGATTCATAACTACCTGTGTGCACTGA
>JBCAUG010445225.1:0-15789 GCA_038406175.1 Haplosyllis leylae
AAGCAAGGCTGGAAATTTTTTTGAAAAAATATAAATTTAGGACCCTAAAATTCATAGTTTAGCTCTTAAACTGTATATTTGGGCCTCCAAATCTGGGGGTCGGGGAGGGGCGGGCCCCCGCCCCCCCCGGATCCGCTAGTGCTGCCAATTATGAAATATGAATTTTCTTTATTTTTCACACTTGGTTGAGGTTGTGTCAAATGAGTTCTGATCAAAATTTAATGAGTTAAATACTGTAGTGTACTGTACAACAAACGTTCAGGCTTCAAAGTCATATTTTTGTTGTTTTTCTACCATCCACTGATATGGCTTCAATCCCTTGATGCTATGGCCTTATGTGGTAAATGGGACAGGTCCTGTCATGATGCAATATTGTTAGAAGACATCACCCTCCTTTGGAATTAACTGAGCCAGGTGAAATTGTGCACATAAGTTGGACGTACATCAGATGGGAGTAAATAATGAGATTTTGTACACTATTAGTCCAAGAGCCTCTAACTATCTGTAGTTGATTTGTACAGTGAACCGAGGAGAATTATCTGTTTATAGGTCTATGGAGCCTGAGTACGCATTGGTAAGTGTAAATGGGAGCTACTTGTTCCTGTCAAAAGGAAATCTGTAAACATTGTACCGATATTACAAATATTACAAGTTGATAATGGGCCATGGCACTTCATTGTTAACCTGAGTGTTTTAAATTTAAACGTACATTAACCTGAATTTGTTTATTTAAAACAGACCGAAAGTGTAAATAGTCTCATTGTCAATGCATACGGTTGGTTCCTTGGTGGAAATACAAGGTATCTTTTCCTCTTCTATAAAGCAGTCCAGCTTTGGACTTGGAGAACGCATGTCCAACTGATGCTGCCACCTGAAGTTAAAATTCTGAAGACAAGTTCGCTTTGTGATTTGGAGAGGTTTCATATATTTCTTTTAATTGAACATCATGATGTGTTTTATTTTTCTTTTATTGCTCATCAAAGATGTGCTGCCTGTAAAAGTTAACCGTCATGTTGTTCACACGTTGTACCCATCCTACCCCCACCCCTCCCCAGACCAGACCTAGCTGGAGGGAGTGGGATAGGGTCACTTGGCTAGGGTATCCACCCCACCCCTCCCTATCCCCAGACCAGACCTAGGGGGCGATGTGGTAGGGTCACTTGGCTAGACCAGAGACCTCTACACCGTTCACTCTCAGTGCAATGCTGGTCCCCCCATGTGGACATACGGACAGACTCCTCTGGGAACATTAGTTTCCCACGTACTACGTATGTGGTCGGTAATAAATTATGAAATATTCTGTTTCTGAAAGTATCTCATTGTTGTTTCTGTTGTTTCCTTGCAGGGTTATTAACAAAAGACTTACGCCAGTACCTCAACGCTCGCTTCCACAAAAATTCAGTGGACCATGACCTGCAGCAAACCATCCGTGACAACCTCTACATGCGTACCGTACCATGTGAGTTTTTAAAAGATTTTTCGGTGTTTTTTTCCCCTTATTTTTGTGACAAATGATGCCGCTTTGACGATGAAAAGCGGTCCCAGTCTGCTACACATGTTGAAGCTGACATTAATCTAAAATGTCATCCTTTCTAGCAAGTAAAATTTGTGAGTGTATTGCGATAAAACTGAACTCTCGAAATGACACTGGGTAGTTGCAGCTACATGTACAAAGAGTAAAATGATGTAAAGCCATTGAAATGAAATTTGCTCGTTGTAAGTGGGTGCTCATTTTTAACTCTTTATGTACCAAGGTAAACATGGGTTTCCTGGTTGCATGAAAGTCCTTAGTTATGTATGTTACTATGAAAAGAACTCTTTATCATTTATGCAATGAGATTTCACCATGTAATCTTCCTGATGAATGGAACATTCAATTATTTGGACGATGCCGCCTGCACATTCCACTTGAAGACTTTTTATTGGTGGCTCGTAGAGTCACCTTATTGGTTACTTCGAGGGATTTGTAACATCCTGTCCCGGGGGTTTGTAACACCCTTTGCAGTTTTATGATAATCAAGCAGGCCTACTTTAAGCTGTATTTATTGCTTGGAATTTGTTTACATAGAATGCTGCCACGACGTCATTATGCACGTGCCACCAATTGGGTCAACGATGCAACGTCATATTTATCCTTTTATCGTTGCGAGAATTGCCTTTGAACCAATAGGTATATTCTTTTGATGACCTGATTTGTTCGAAATGTTAGTATGTCCCTTCGACTGGTCTTGGCATTTGCTGGGTGCTGGAATGCGCATGTGTTTGTGCTTCATATTCATGAAAAAAATACATCGATCGTACTCGTTGACGGTGAATCCACGGCCGTGGGAGCTCCCTTTTCCCCTTATGCTGCTATGTAGCCCATGGCCGTGGATTCGCCGTCAACGAGTATGATCATTGTATTTTTGGCAAAGTTGTTGTTTTTGTCGTTTTGTAAACAGGAAGTAATGTTATTGTGTCGAAAACGATGACATTTATAATGACAATTGAGCAAAATAGCTTTGCCATAAGCCAAACGGCTTACTTGTGTCTTTTCCACTCGGTCTGTCGCGCAATAGAATCTGGTGGTAACTGAAATGTGAAAGGGTTACAGGGGGGGGGGCATAGGGTGGCCTCTTGGGGAACACACGAACGCATAAGCTAAAAGTAAACTCGTGCAGCAACAAGTGACAAGAGAACTTGTTGCTCATAGCTTCGATTTGATAACCCTTGAGACGACGTGGTAGACCAAACTCAGAAATGTTTCACCTGAACAACTCCCAAGACCCAAGATCAACATGGTGTGGAGGGTAATTCTAACAACTTAGATTGTCCACTGCACACGAGCCAACATGTGGAAACCTTTCACTCCTTGTTTGTTCACCTAAATCTGCATCATTGATGGACGGCAGCATGACATCACATTACGTCCTATGACACAATGTGGAATGTCCCTGTCGTTATGAAATAGTTACAATGAGATCCTGCAATTATTATGTCAAAACATGACATTAAGAATTATTTCAAAACTCAAAAAAGTGGCCACGATAAATTTTTTCTTGCTTCATTTGCTGTAGAAATTTTTGATTTGGACCATCTCCATCGAAATATTGGTAGCCTCGTCAGTTTATTACGAAGTGGCAAAACAACCATTAGCAATTTTTGTATCAGTGTACTGGGGTCGACTTGTACCGATGTAACCCAACCCTGTTGCCTTTCCTAGTTAAAGGGTTAGGTTGGCTGTAAAATCGAATATATAATGTCTATATTTCTAGGCCCATACTGGGTGTGGATCTGAATAATCTCCCAAAGGCAATGGATTTTGGTAAAGTCACGCGGCATATGAACGGATTATCCTTTGTTAATCTGGCAGGTTTCTTAGTAATCCTCCATCTCTGCCAGGTATATTGTACCAACGATATGCGGAGGGACAGGCTGGTCACAAGTCCATGGTGGTATTTGCAGCAGTCCGTGTGTGCCCTTGTGATTCATTTTTCAAGTCGCATCGTACAGACCTTCGAAGGAGTTCGCTTTCGTTGTACGCTAGTTCTACTATTATGAGTTTGAAAATCGGTAAAGAATTACAAGTTGATTACCTAATATTTTTTGGTAGGTAGATACTACACACTGATTATAACTTGAAAAGATAACCTGTCAAAAATTCCGGCAAGCTTCGTTGTTCATGGAAATTGAAATATGCTGAAACACACAAGGAGTAGCGCTAAACGCCAATTCAATAGATTAACTGACGCCATTGGTCAGTTTGTGGGGTCAGAAGGGGAACATTTCAGCAGAGGAACAGTGAAGTTTATAAAACCCGTTTCAAGAAACATAAAAGTTGAACCAGAAGTTGTTGATCTTAAGAAAGGTAAATTATCTAAAGAAGATATAATGCTCGTGGAAGGAAATGGAGAGGATATGGTTAGGTTCGTACATGAAAATCAAGGGGAAGTGATCGTCCTTCAGACTGCGAGTGGAACGGGAAATTGTGTGGAATCATGTTCACCACAGAGACCACCGAGACATAAGAAGAAGAGTGGTAAAATCTACCGTCAAGAAATATGTACAAACAGCAAACTCAGAGATGCTGATCAGAAATCTCAAAAGCTATTGCAAATTGTTGAAGCAGCCAGTAGCGGCATCGAAAAAGGTGGCGTAAGAAAGGTCTCAAGTACACCAATAGAAAAGAAATCTGCATCATCATTCCCATCCAGGTTAGACAGTTGTGGTAACACAAGAACCAGGTCTTTGAGTGCTGACAATTTGGGGGAAGAATCAATTCATTTGCGAGAATTTGTAAATAAGGGTGCAGAAAACAATTGCAGCATTGAAGAGGAAGAAAGTTTTATCTCTTTTCCAGCGATGCATGGTTTGGACAGTGTGGCGAGTAGAAGGGAACCTAAAGGATTAAAAATAAAAGCTAAGAGGGAAGCTCCCAAACCTCCCAATATAGGAAATAGTGCAACGATAGTTGTTGGTAGAAAGGGACGAGAAATATCAAAAGTAAAGCTAAAGAAACAAGCGCCAAAACCACCCAACACATTTCAAAAATTTGAACTTGCATTTATGTAGGAAGATTACACTAAATATAAAAGATTCAGGCTATTTTGACAAGTTTGTACTTTTGGTTATGTTTGCAGATATATTAGTTTGTAAACTAAGGATCTGGGTCCACTTGGGCCCAAGAAACTGTTGCATTTTTGACTTAAAAAATGTATCTTCTTACTATCCTGGGAAATTTTTGTTGAAATTTCCAAACAATTTTACATACAAGTATTTATTAATTCTCAGGCATTTTTGTGTAATAATGTATGAAAATATACTTTACTTCAATCTTTACAGATAAGATAAGATAAGTTATGGCTTGAGTTAATATAATGTACAGGGTAGCGCATAAGCAGATGGAATGGTGAGTTAAGTGAGTCTAGGAGAATATGAAAGCAATATTCATGCCGAGCGAAGTGAGACTGGAAATTATTTTGAATATTTTTGAATTATTTTGAAAATATAAATTTAGGGCCCTAAAATTCATAGTTTAGCTCTTAAACTGTATACTTGTTCCTCCAAATCTGGGGGTCAGGGGGGCCTGGGCCCCCCCCAGGATCCACTAGTGATTAGGTCATACTGCAAACATACTGTTGATGGTTGTAGTATAAAAGAAAAATAGAGATAGGTACAGCCTAAACCAGTATTAATGCAGTTTAAAATACAATATGACATGAATCATTTAATAGGTCCAGTCTAGGGTGTTCTATGTGACTTATTTTAGGGACAACCCCCCCCCCCGGGTCCAATTTTTTTCATTTTCATCCAGTTTTCAGGAAAATTTGGCCAAATAATAGGCTGGCGCCCCCACCTTGGGGGCTGGCGCCCCCTCCCGTCTGGGGAATCCTGAATCCGCTACAGTCTAGTTTAACTATAGTTCCATCAAGTTCATCAGCTTGTATTACACAACGTTGAAATGAAAATGCGATTTTTTTTGCAAAAATAAAGTCTATTATCTATCTTCTTGTTTTGTAGGACAACGCAGGAAGAAACCGGAGTCAAGGCCTGGCAGAGGTTAAATTTTGATTGATTAGAAATTCTATAGTGCATTGAAGTCAGATGGACATAAGCGTTTCAGCAATTCACTTTCACCGTAGGTTTCACGTATATTACGTAATATTTGAACACCTTCTAGTCACAGACACAAATAGTAGTAATCAATTGGTGTGAAATCAGTTTGGGGCAAAAAGTGCAAGTTTCCAGCAGTGACACTACCTTAATCGGTGCATACCTGTCTGTGGAGGCAAAGAATTAAGAGAGCTCTTTGGTCGTGGAAAGAAAGGTTTGTTGCCAAATGGTGGAAAGAAATGACATTCATTTCGCATCTCTCAATTTTGTAGTTTTGTGCCATTCATTCTATCATCTGTAGTGATCTAAATTGTAAGTGATCTAAATGTCTTCATTCAAGAAGTTCTAATTGGCTACATTGTTCATAACCTGTTCTACATGGCCCGAGGGATGTGGCAAGTGCAAGCAACATTGTAGAATTTTGATCAGGCGTCACAATGTTGTACTCGTTCAATTAAAACGTCTGGAATAGACTGAACTGGTAATTTTTTCTCATGAATGACTTCTTGAGGAAAATTATTTTTGTGCATATTCTCAAGGAATTTGCAGTTATTCTTGTGTTGCTTGGTCAAAAATATCGGTAAAAGACTTGTTTTGACATACAGACTCACTAATATTTATAATTTTGTCTCGTTTGCAGACTGACCAGGGGCAGACATGGGTGTCAGACTGGCAGACTGCATCAGCTGTTCTCAGCAACAAGACGTGCCACGCCCCCTCTAATCAGCTGTGCCCAGAAGATTTTTCACACGCTTTCTCTGTGTCATGTTTCCAATTTGCCCCTTTTCTCAGTACTGTAGCCTTGATTGCCCAGAAATTGAAGTAAATCGTTGGTGTCATTGAGTGCAATTGTATCATTTGAATTTCCCCTTTTCAGTGATGATGACGATGTCTTTAAACATTTTCAAGGTCCGAAATTGACAAGGAATCCTGGAAGAACAGGTCTGATGACACCCAATATGCAGCAATATCTTGGAACATGAAACACCCATCAGACTCGGGCTGAGTAATGAGAAGAAGAGGGAAAAAGGTGAAAACGGATGTTGTTTAATTTCAACTTCATCCTCCAGTTGACAGGCTTTTTCATCATCCATTTAAAAGTAAAAATTGGCTTTTTATGCAAACTGGTACATTTCAGAAATTAGTACGCTACGGTTATTCTGGTAGGAGGTGCCCGAGTTAAAATGTGGATGCAGCAGGGTTTAAAATTTTAACTTTTCCACAATACAGAAAAGCGTAGTTGTAGCCACGTGTACACTACATGAATGGGTGTATTAAGTGCACACCGCATAAAGCACCGCCCCTAAATGTGCAGCAACCACTCAAAATTCGCCAGAATTGTCCCGCCATATGCAAAGTAGCTGCAGCACACCCGGGAAGGAGAGCCCGCCATTAAACATACCCGACATCAAATAGACATGTCTGTCTAAAAGAAAAACGCAATGGCCATTTTTAAATGATACAAAAATACTTGGAATGGAAGAGGAAATGTATATATTGATCACGTCAAGTATTTTCACTTTTTTCATTTAAAATTTTCGGTTTTGCGGTATGAGGACCTTGACCGCGCGCAGTAATTTATGCAAAATGTTGGAGTGATTTGACTCTGTGGACGTGGTGGTATAAATACAGAACCCTCCATGTTAAGTGCGCTTTCCTAGTTGCGACACTCGGGTGGGCATGTTGTGTGTGATTAAATCTGGAAATTCTGTGCGATTTGTTGATAAACACATATTGGATATAGCCGATAATTGTTCTACTCAACCTGGTGAGTCTTCTGGACTTCAAAATTTTGTGTGTTAGTGTAGGGAAAGTGGCGAAATTAGGTGCTGTCTGCCACACATGTTTAAGCCTAGGATTTAAATGTCATCTTCAGAAGGCATGAAACTTTGCATGGAACACTCCAAATATTTTCAGTGATTTGAACTTTAAATCAAGTGGGCAGGCAGTAACTATCAATGGGAATCAACTCCTTGAATATGAAAGAATGTTTTGGTTCACTGTAGACAGCTTAGCTTGGCGTACTTTCCCTGGAATAAAGGTCGAAATTTAAGCAATATGTGCCGGTAGTTTCGATGCCTGCCATGTTCGAATGAATAAATTTGCCACTAGTTGGACATGTCTGCATAAATTATCTACATCATCATGATCCAAACCAAGATTGGTCTCAGTGTGTCATGCCTTCAAAGTTTCATTCAATGTTCTTTTTCTGTGTTTTCAGTCAAAACTACCAGTAGCCGTTGTACAAATAAGAAAGCAGTGAAGATGTCACGTCCAGCGGACGACTATGACGCCTTTCAGCCATGCTTCTTTGAGGCAGAGATCGAAGATGACTTCTACGACGCCCCAGCCCCATCAGAGGATATCTGGAAAAAGTTCGAGCTTCTCCCGACCCCACCCAGATCACCAAAGCATGAGCCTCTGTACTCTCCACTGGGCTGCAACAACACTCTGGATAAACTACAGATGGTCTCGGACGCCCTGGATGGCGATACGTCCTATCTCGCGGAGACTTTGGTAGATCCTTTGCTTCAGTCACCCGTGAGTTCAGGATCCATGAGCCCCGGAGCATTCAGTTCGATGGAGGAGTCAGCCGATGACTCTGACACCAATTGCTCAGAATGTGCGCTATCCACATCTACCTGCTTGCGATGTATTCCACTGGGATCTAAACTTATCCAGGATTGTATGTGGAGTGGACTAAATCTGCCAAAAGAACTTAAAGCCTCTGCTTCTTCGTCACAAAAATCCACAACACCTTACAATAGGTCGAACTCTACCGGTTCTGTGGATTCACAAAGATCCAGATCGAGTTTATCAGAAAGTTGTGACACTATCAACAGCTCGGACTGTGTCGACCCCACAGCAGTTTTCCCATTTCCAGTTAACGAGTGTTCGATGAAGGCCAGATTCACGCCATCCTTGGATTTACCTGAAAACCTTGGGGCAGAAACTCCTAGCGACTCTGGTGAGCTCCATCGACTCATTTTAACATTTACGTAATGTGCAATGAATGTCTTGGTCGTAGTGAAATTAACGTTTACGAGAAATTGATTTTGTTGACACCTAATTCATACATTATAGATATGCACCAATTGTAAGTTTGTTAGATATAGATAAAATGTGCCGGTAGATTGAATAGACTAGACTACAATTTCGGTATTATCTGTTCAGGGGGAGGTTCTTTGTGTACAATGCGGGTCAAAGGTCTACGTTGAGGACTGTCACTAATGTTCACAGAAAATGTTCATTTGAATTAACTTACAAATTCATTAATAAGCAAGGTTGAATTAAATACAAATTCATTAATAAGCAAGATTTTCATTTTCAATGTTGACAAATAGTTGCCTGTGACGAATAGTTTCGAGGGCCTGCCGGTAATGATGAGTAATTATTACTTTTCAGTGTAAAAGCTTCGTTTTGTAGAAGTGGCTTGTAACGTGATATCTTGAAAGTGATTTTCAAAGATCAAATGCCTAAGTAGAACGTTTCTACAGGTCCCCCTTTTTTATTTGAATTGAAATGTTTAGTAGAATGCCAATCCCATGGAATTCAAACACTTGACATTGCGAAATCAAGTACCGGTACTTGTTCCATATCAGACGCTCAGCGAGCATGTCATGTGATCACTAACCCACTTACTGGCAGGCCTCTGTTCAAAAAGCATGTCACTATAAATAGTAGACGCACATGGTAGTCTGGCTGTTGGCTTTAGTGCACTTGCAAACCATGCTGCTGATGAGCATGGGATCAAAGAGAAAGTAGCCGAATTGTTCTAGTTAGCGATCTTATTTCTCCAGAAGTTTCGGTAGCATTGACTTGATAAGACCGATCACTGAATGAATGAAATATTTTGAATGGGATAGGTGAAATGCACTTGCAACTAGTGAATGAAAGTAATTGGTGTTACTTTGCTATTTTGCAGAAGATGAAGAAATTGACGTTGTAACAGTTGGCGAGAAGAAAGTCATCCACTATCAGAAGGCACCAGCAGTGGTGATGACACTGAGGAAGCGCGTCACACCGTTAAGTTCACTGAACACGACTCCAGCCAGTTCCACACCAGCTTCACCAGCCCCAGCCATGTCCAACAGCTCAATGTGTGCCCAAGTCGCAGCCATGCACAACTACACTGCAGCACCATCTAGCGAGCCAACGTCAGGCTCCAGTACGCCCAGCAAGCGAAGTCGGACAAGCCACGGTGGTCCACCACTGAAACGATTCCGGATCAGTGCCCCTGGATCAGCCACAGACAACGATTTGAGATCTGTGGTGCGAAAGTTGCAGCATTCTGGACACTCGGGCCGTCATGGTGGCAGCAAGTCGTCCAGTCGTAATAGTTCAGACTCCGAGGACAGTGAAGGAAGGCGTGCCCAGCATAACGTTCTGGAGAGAAAACGAAGGAACGATCTCAAGTCCAGCTTCCACACTCTCAGAGATCACATACCCGAATTGAACTCGCAAGAAAGAGCCCCAAAAGTTGTCATACTTAAAAAAGCCACAGATTACATCTGGAGTTTGAGAAGGACTCATTCTAAACATCAATCTGAACTTGAGCAACTTCAAAGGACAAATGAGAAATTGCGAAGGCATTTGGCACAGTTACAGGCCTCGTCCTGAATTTTTTAAAAAAAATTTTGCCATTTACAGAATCCCTTGTTGCACAGCATTATGACATTAACCTTGCAGAAACTTAAAACACTTTTCACTAAAACATTATTAGCTTTGACAAAAGTCGACAAAATAGCCACTGCAAAGAAGTGCCTTATGGATCTACTGTCTCAAAAATTACTTGTGACTTCCAAGATTAAACCCCATGTAAATAGTGTTCATTTTGTTAAAAAAATAACATTGTGGAGAAACACGTATTTTTATGATTTTTTGCTATTTAGTGGCGAGGGCAGTAGACCGCCTCTATGTTGTAGGTAAGCTGCAGAAGTTCATTGTTTAACCAGATCGAGATCATGGACATGGTCTACAGTATAAATAGTCATATATATATACTTGTTGTACATTTTGTAAAGATTTATCACTTTCTGCATTTCATTTATCATACATAGTAATCATACATGTATAGCGTAGAATGGTTGCTTTGTAAAGGGTTATGAATGGTTGAAGTTTTCAGCTTATTTTGTTAGAAGTTCTATTCTGTTTTAAACCGTGTTTTATGTTCTTACAGCAAAGAACGAAAGAAAACGTTCAATTTTGTATAACCAAATAACGAAGAATGAACTTCATTTAGGTGATTTAAGTGAAATAAGGGAAAAGTATTTTCAAAATGTGAATCAACAATATACAGACAATTGTTATGTTATGCTTACAATGTAATTAATAATATAAATTGCTAATGGTAAAAAATGATCTGTAATGAAGGTAACTAAGGTGTATTGTTTTCTTCTACAAATACTCTGTGCACCAATAGGGCATATTCACTGCGAAAAGATTCTTCATTTAATTTTTGTTACAGATAGTGTTGACGACTCTGCTGATTATAGGATTTTCTAGTTAGAAATGTTTGTTGTTTTCTAACCTGTTATGCATTACTTTAGAATATTTGGTTTACTATGCAGTAAATTAAAGACATTTTCATCTTGCTTCATTTTTCTTCTTTTTTTGATATCAATGGTGCAAATTTAGTTACATAGTCTCTGTGTGTCATGTGGCATTTTCAGTCAAAAAATGCGGATTGTTTAGAGGAAAAAGTAAAAAAAATCATAGAACTGCATCACCACCAAAAAAACACAAATTCCCAGTTATTGGCTACAAGTTCCTTTCTACATTTTAGAAACAAAAGACCGACCTGATTGAAAATGCCACATCTTATGCTGATCGTGCTGGTTCATTTTCAGATCATTACACATTATATTATTTACATACATAAATTATTTTTTTTCCAACCCAGTGTGTTCAATTTTGTACATTAAGAATATAAATAACCGCAATAAAGTCTTTATATTTAACCGAAACCTTAGTTTGTTGTATTTGAAATCGGAAACGAGTAGCATATAAAAATTACTGGACAAAAAGCATGCGAGAAAGAAAGAGCAAAGGCTTTTTGTTGAAATCCTTGGCTGCCCGAATTGGATTTGTCATTGATGATTACTAAAAAAGTACCTGTTAATCACTCACGAAATTCCCCAACTAAAAGAAATGTTTTCTGCCTATACTGGCTGTAGGGGTGAGGCGTGTGTTTACGTATCGATATTGAGAATCTCTAGATTTAATTTAAAAAGTCCTGCATTGAAGTAGGTCCAAATTGCGCAGTTAGGCAAAAAACTAGGCGGGCCAATTTAATAGATGGCAGCATTGAGATTCAATACTAGGTGGCGTAGACTACTTTCTAGACTGAATTAACTGGCGAGTCATATTCATCAAAGAAGACTGAACTGTGTAACCAGTCAAAAATATGTTGAGGATCATGGCAGCCTCCATCAGGAGATTGCCTGTGGTAGTGATTTTAGGATCAACTGGCGCAGGAAAATCCAAACTGGCTTTAGAAATAGCTGGCAAATACAATGGAGAGATAATCAGCGCAGATTCAATGCAGGTAAAATGAAAAGGCATGCCACTCCGTGCCTGGGCAGATAATTGACTGTGACATTTTTGGATTAGCACGTGCTTTGACATAAATCGAGAGTAAAGAACATTTTCCTCAGACCAAATCAAATCTGGAACCAGTTCGCAATTTCTAAGTATGGCAATTGAGAGTAACTATTCCACTAAATGAGACTAATTCATTTAGACCAGTACAGAATTAGAAATTCATATTTTCCCGATTTATTTTGAGCCAAAAGTTTTTTGTTTTTGTTTTCATGTCAGTGTCTTGAACTGGGTAGAATCTAATTGTATTTCAGATCTACAAGGGATTGGATATTGTGACAAATAAAGTAACGAAAAAAGAAAGAATTCAGTGTCCTCATCACATGATTGATTATCTAAGCCCACTCACGTGCAATCATACCGTTGTGGATTTTAGAGACAAAGCAGTACCAATTGTATCCTTTGGAACGTAACAACAGAACTATATGCATACACTGCCAAAATCAACTACCCAAAGAGATACTGTTATTGATGACATCAGAAAGACATTTTCTGAAAACCTAGAACAAGCAACATTAAACAAGACAACCTGCAAACAACATTAGGAGGCAATACCGACCAGCCCCCCCCCCTTCAAGTCCTTATTCCAGACTTGCTGATCATCAAGCTAGACCAGACAGCCCATGAGTTGGGGGTTTGGTCATCCTTCTTCATTGGTATTTCCACTGGTAGTCCTTCCATACCTTCTTGGGGATCATTCCTGATTTATCACTCCACTGGTCCTTGCTATCTGGTCCTTCTTGGGAGAGGGGCAGGTCACCCACATACCTGGTAGGGGGAAAGAGCAGATCAGGTAGCTTGTGGTTTCACAATCTTGGTCAGGTGGCTCATGGTCGGGGTGGGGGAGGCAGGGGGAACAGGTCGGGTGGATCATGGTCTGACCCCTTCCCCCCAACCAGGTGGCTCATGGTGTTTGGGGAGGAAGGCGAGACAGATCAGCTGGTTTATGATCTGACTACCCCACTTCCCTCTTACTCACCCCACCCCCTTCCCTCTTACTACGTGAAGGCCAGAAGCAGAGAATTCCCCGTGTTTTGGCTTTGTATGGCATATATACTTGTTAGTAACATCCAGATTTGTGTTGTAAGTCACATTGCTAGTAATAGGGTTCCTACCGGCACTGGAAAAATGAGACAGCTTTTTCCAGTCGGGGAATTTTCAAAAAATCAGAGATTTTTAAATGAGTCGGGGGGGAAAGTCCGGGAAAACAGTGATTCATAAATTAAAATTTAACCAATCAAGAATTAAAATAATACTTAATTTTCCCACTGAAACTATTCCAAAAATTATTCCCTTTTTGGTTGTGTGTAAGCCACTAAGGGGCAGGCCTAAAGTGTCTTGTTTAGTCTTGAACTATTTGAGTGTCATGAGAGTATTTTTGGACTATGTAAAATAAATATTCTACATTGGGCAGTGTCAACCTCTATGTTGCATTATACAATTTAAGAATAATTATTATTTATTTAGCATGTTAAGCAGTGGCGGATCTAGGATTTCCCAGACGGGGGGGGGGTGGCCTTCTTTTCAACAGCTTTTACACCTTAACTCGTTCTGCAGATAGATGGACTTCTTGCGGATAACAAAATGCCAATCATTGTTGGTGGAACAAATTACTACATAGAAGCGTTACTTTGGAATACCCTAATCGGAGATGTCAGGGTGAGTATCGGAATTTAATTAGTTGAAACCAAACCCATGGGCAGTTAACTTTTGGTTCACTGAGTTGGTGCATTGCACGCTTTTTGTCAGGTATATCCTAAAACATGCTACTCCTAAATTTGTTTATGTTTGACTGTGTGTTCTGACAGCTCATATGGTAATAGGAAGACACAGATGACATTAATTGTTGTGATCTACTGGATTGTACCTGAAAGACCCATGTAATCTATTATCTGTTGACTGGGCAGACTTTTTTTTGCCTCGTGAACTTTTTTCAAATATGCTGCTTGTAGTATGGAAAATTGGGATCAAGAACTGCAGAAAATGATGGAAGCAGCTTGAAATCTTGAGATCTTTGTGTAACAAGATATTGGTTGGTGTTTTGTGAAGTTTTTCATGTATGCGGTAAACAGCTGTTCTTATCTTAGAATGGAGGCACTTAGATCTTATACTTATGTCACACGGATTCCAGGTTGGATCCCTGGGACAAGCTGTCTTGTCTGCAACCAGAGATCGCCTGTGTTGCTCCTGAATGTTTTTGCTCAAAAATGGGAACATCTGAGTTTTGTGGCAACTTTTTTGTTTCTGAGATGAGTTTATTTTGACAACACTTTACAAAAGAATTCCGTTTGGCACTTGGTAACTTCAAGGCCGTGAGATTGCCAAAGTTGTACATCGTAATTTGGTTATTTTCAACATGACATTAGGCTATCAGGAAAGGTGATCTGCATATTTTTGATCTGAAAAACTCTTGGCGCATCAGAGGGGGAGATGTATGGCATTGTACCTGTTAACCTTTGTTGAACCACAGGTAGGGGTATATTGATTGCAACCTCAATGGGGACGGAGAAGCGATATTCTTATTTGGAAAAAAGAGAAGGAATTTTCTCTGACGGGCTTAACATTAAGGCAGTCATCATACTTTGTGCATATTTCCACCTTGAGTATTTTGTTTTGTCTGCAACAATCCATACTGTTTCTGAATTCATACAGGCGTAGCAGTGCGCTAGTGTAACAATTCTTATACGAGACTTCACCTCCTCGTCTGTCTCATCTCACAGAGATCAATCTTTTGTCTGCGCATAAAATCCTTTTGATCACCAATTTTATAGGAAAAATGGTGGATTTTCACGAAGGATTTACATATTAGAACGAGATCTGAATTGAAAAAGATATCAGAACTGTGTGATATATACAAAAGGTTGTGGCCTGGAGGCTGTTCAAACCCATCTGCGTCCTGTGAATTTTAAAGGGGGGGGGGGGCAAAAGTTGACAGCATCTTATTTCTTTGATGTAATTGTTGAAAAGTAATAATTGTGTAAGATCTATTGTCAGGTCTTAAACCATTATATCGTGAAATGGCATTGGACAAGGTTTAAATATAGATATTTAATGCTATCAGTTCGTAGCAATCATCAATGAAGGGTGCACTGGGTGCAGCTATTCGTCAGATTGCGTCACCAGGGAAATACACACCACACATGAATGTTTCTTGATTTCACATATTCTTATCAGCATCAAAGTGTGTTTATATCTAATATTGTATTCAGGTTGGAAATCCCAATTTTCCAAAGAAAAAAAATTACAACTGTGAAAAGAATTCATTGAAGAATTAAGGTTGCTGTACCCACTTAAAATAAATCAACCGAATGAAATAAATTATAGTGCAAATTGTCGACAATGATAATAGGAATCACACTGTGAAGTTTGAAAAAGGTTCACCTTTCTGTTTTTGAGTATTTGAATGATGAAGTTGGCTTCCAGGTCCATTGAAATCACTGGTAATCTGTTTTTTCCTCAACATTGGCAGGGTGAAATTTCTTTAAACTTTACACTCTGTTTTAATTGTTAAAATGGTATATTTTCAGACAAAAATATTTGATGAAATTAACTTCTTTCTAATTATAATTTACATATTACTACAATTCAAAACTGTTT